>BLKR01002092.1:0-223355 GCA_011170035.1 Teleogryllus occipitalis | reverse complement strand
AATGTAATTCTTTAAACTAAAATTCTAATAATGTAATTCTTTAAACTTATTTATTTATATCAAAGGGTAAATAAAAGCTGTTCAGTTACTCTGTAAACTAGTGCTGCAACTCCACAGCGTTCTTAAATTTAAAGGGTGAGTTGTGACGCAACTATAACGTTTGTGATGCAAACATTCGTGCCGTAAAATGCTAATATGCCGACACAATAAAATCACTTTTACCTCGTGTGCCACACACTATTTTTAGACAGTCTTACGGGCTTTCATTTTCTTAAAATTCAAAATACATATCACTATGTTGTATGCAGGGTAGAAGTAGCTTATGAGGTCACATTATTGGTTTTTTCTTTCATATGTATTGCTTTTTTTCTTGCTTGCACAGATTTAACTGATCATTTGAGCATCGCGTCAGTTTTAGTACTAGTGGTAAAACAAGCTTTTAGCTTGCTATGCATGCCCTCAAAGAACCGCTTTTGCTAGAGGTTATTTTAAAAAAGTAATTAACTACGAATGGGAGCAAGAAAATTCTCATTGACGATATTAATGAGACAGAAACCAAGTAGAAAGTTCTGTCTAAAAAAATGGCAGTTTTCGCCAAAGCATTGCAAAACTTTCTCTATAATTTGTATATTATTACTCCGCATATATGTACGTATATGGGAAAGTAAAACCCAGAGTATTCGAAAAAAATCCTAATTCTCATCTCCTGAACACTAATGTCTCGCTCGCGTGAGACCGGAAACGGAAATCGCTTCACCGCTGTGCGATCATTGAACCTTGCTGGAGAGTATTAGAGTCCGATTTTTTAAAGAAAAGAATTGATATTGTTTAATGGAAACTGTCCCAGTCTTACATCGCGCATTTTACAGTACAACTATTGCGATATTTAATCAATTTCATTTGCCCGATACAGATTGCAGTGATCCGGAATAGTGTTGTTTACGTTATTCAGTGCGATCGTCGCTTCTTTCGAAAAATATTGGTGTACATAGATTGTCAAAAACGGGAGCATTGCCGAACGTGGCTAGGAATCGCCAATGCTAACAGCAGTGTCATTTTTCTTATTTAAGTCCTCGCGTTTCTCAAGATGAGCGTAAGTAATAAGTACCGAGACAGTGCATGTAGCACTGAGATTGAATGTACCGTGTTGTGTACGCATAGACGTGTTATTAATCACGGAATATGGCCAGGAATATGAAGTACATATTTTATTTAAAATGTTTTAATAATAAAAAGGAATATTTTGTTGGAGAAGTTTGGAGGCTTTTCTTACCTATCCCCATTACATCCTTCCCAATTCTTCTTCTTGTAGCAAAGCGCCGCTGGTCAAGGAAGCAGAAGTGGTTTCAAGTTATCTATATATTTTAAACACTAAAGGGTTTTGTTTAAAAAGTAGTTTGAGCTTCCTTACTACGCCAAATTTTGTTTTTTGTTCGCTAAATGAAGGAGAATGTGCTAGTTTCTAGGGTGCACGGTTGCACTCCTCCCCCCCATATAATCGAAAAAGATCTTATCTTAGGAATTTTCCAAAGTTTTCTTTTAATGACAGTCAATTTTCAAGATATTGCTGCAATATTGACGTACTTGAAATCATTTTGAAACCAAAAACCAAAAATATCCAAGGCAGCATTTTAAACATAACATTTACAACGAAGAAAAAATTCCCGTAAGAGCAGCTTGTGGGAGGAGATGCCGCCGAGATGAATGCGGGTACTTGCACAGCGGCGCGGCGTTGGGACAGCAGCACGGGCGCTGCAGTTCGTCGCGAGGTTTCATTTCACGCCCCGTGGGGCCCGCCTCCGCAGCAGTGTTGCCAGACGTACCAGGATCCTGGTGTTTTTTTACCAGAATTTTAATGAAAATTCCATGTACCAGGATGAAGACATCCTTAAAGACATCGCTTAAATATCGGGATTTATGTCTATGCTAACTTATGTACGATTTAAGATTCGTGTAATCATTTTTATTCAATAATTTAAAACTAACATCAGTATTACAAATAACTATGATATTGGTGAAAACAATGCCGTAAAACATTAAGGGCGGCATACAGGTCTTTAAGGGGACATTAAAAGGGTCTTACTAGCATATGAGAGAGTAGAAAATCTTCCATTTAGTATATCAATATAAAATGAATCCATACCTAGTCAATTTTAACCCTCAACTGGCGTCGTGGTGCCATTTTGATCCCACTCGAATTTCGAAAATGATTATCCTGCCTATTTTTTCAAATGAGAACATTGGTTTGCTGTTTATCTTCAAATAATTCTTCAAATTCTTATCTTTTGATCAGATAAATATTGTTGAATTTCGTGCAATTGTTTTGCAGTGGCGTGAGTGAAAATATGTGTTGGGGTCACAGCGGCACGCTGCAGTTACGCAACTGTCTTTGTAATGGCGTTATCATCGAAAATTGTGACTTGAGCTGACATGGACTATGGTATCACTATCTCTAGATGGTTAGAAGAGGTGGAGAGTTATCATAGTGACACTGAAGACATACAAAATGGGTTATAGCTGTCTTAGCAAGAATTCTTGAAGATGCTGGTATGTCAACTTTCCGAACCTCACTTGAACAACATTTTGAACGTGCACCTAACTAGAGAGCTTCGTGGAACCACTTTAATAATATAGAAGAAAAATATATTACCGATCCTGAATGTAATCCACAAGTAGACAGGCAAAAAAGCGATGCGCAATATGTCAGAAAAAATAACCGACAAACAAAATAATGTTTGTGATGTATGTTGCTGGTCAATGCGTCATGGGTATCCGCCAAACATCTGTAAGGAGTCTACAAATCTATTTTTGCAATAATGTGTTTATTTTATCGTTAAATATGTATGTCAGAAAATGATAATTCGAAAAAAGTTATTTAAAAAAATATTGGTCAAAATAAGATTTTATTCATGATTATCAGTGATCTGCCACATAGTTAATTATTATTTAGTTAAATCCATTAACCCTTCAGTGGTCGCGTGGACTACTATTGTAATCCAGTTTTATTCATTCGCTTTTACAGCGAGATTTGACAAACTTTTGGCATGGATATATATATATATATATATATATATATATATATATATATATATATATATATATATATATATATATAAGGTGATTACATATGAAGATATACTGTAACCGCTTGTCGTCGGTCACATTTATAACCAACGGAAAATAGAAGCAATAATACCCGACATTAGGCCCTACACGTAGTTTCTATAGTGCCGAAGAGATGGCGTAAGTCAGAAAAGGATTTCTGAACGCACTCAGACCATAGCCAATCAGGAAATTTTTGTGGAAATACGGACGTGGCGTGAACTTGCGTCAAAAGAGCTCGCTCTCTTTCTGGTTCGAGACGCCGAGGTGAACGGTTGCCTACAAGTACACCACATAGTCGACGAGGGACACGCGAAGATAACGGAACACAAAAGCTTTAATAAAAGGTAATTGACTGAGCACTTTTCATGGATTTACGTACTGTGAATATCGTGAGATTACATGGAATTAGTAAATGAATATTAAACAAGAATGCAATGAATGAAAGAACGACGGCGGTAATAGATCGAAATGAATCTGTAAAACCACGTTGCTGCATTCTTGTTGCTAGAAAGGAGGACTATTGTAACATAGGACATGTTTTTTCTTTGTTACAGCTTTCATATATTTCATACTTTTCATATATTCTTTATTCTTATTTTTGGGAATTTCACTTTGGAAATCCTATTATGAAATTTTGAGAATTATTAGAAGTACGGATTATCCAACACTAGCTTGAGTTTTGCCATTACGAAGTCATAACTTGAAGTTTCGGACTCGCATTCTGATGCGACCATCGCCTCTGCGAAAGCTGTGGTGAATTTTCGTTGAACGACGGGGAGACGGCGTTCGGAATACTCCAGTTTCGACGCGACGGGCAAGGCACGGACCTTGCAGAAGAACGACGACCTTGAGGCGCGAGTGTCGCGCGACGGTCAGCTACACAGCGTGGGACCAACTTGAGGAATTCGCCGATCGTGAGTCATATAAAAGCAGAAAGAACACTCATTAAATTTCAGTCTGAAAAAACTTCTGAGACAAGATTATCATTATATTAGCCAAAACGTTGTAATGTGAGCTTCCCTCAATAACAGACGTTGATCGGGCAAGTTTCTTAGAACATTGGTCTTGCTAGCTAGTGATTTTATTTCTTTTCGACAGTCGTAACAAGAATCAGATTAGAGTAATTCTTTATGTTTATGATAGAAGTTGTTTTGTACAGAATTATTTATTTAGAGTCATATTTTAATGATTCAAATCATTTAAGAGACGTTATGAAACAAAATTTTGTGTTGAAAGTCTATTGAGAAGCCGAAGGTCAAATGTGACTATTGAGTGTAACGTAATTAGTGATTTAAAAGGTAGTAGTGAATTTCGAGTATTGTGTGTATGTATTTTCTTTTGCAGGATGAATATTTGTACTATGATTTGTGTGTCTCATGTGTGATATTTTTTGTGAAGTGTAAATATGTATTTATTGCTTGTTGCTTGTAAACAGGGATCTGAGTTATTATCACTTTAGTGAAAAACTGCAGTTTATGTAGGGAATTAGCTACCATAATTTTACGAAAAGTGAGAACATAGGAGGATCTGTGAATTTCATTTGTACAGTGATTTTCATTCAATAGAATATATGTTATTTGTTATTTAAAACTGTAAAATTGTGTTGGCTTGTTAATTGATCAGTAGTTTAACAAAGACGAACCCACTACCGATAGGAAAGTTTATCAATAAATTGAGATATTCCCAGGGATGCGTGACGGTGTAATCACACGTCACGAAGTAAGCAAATGATAGATCTACTTTAGTAATCACATCGGTAGGGTTACAATATATATATATATATATATATATATATATATATATATATATATATATATATATATATGTGTGTGTGTGTGTGTGTGTGTGTGTGTGTGTTTTTGCGTAGGAAGTGAAAAATCTTCAAAAGACACTGCGGAGCCCGCACTCCGCAGCGTGTAGGATTCACAGCTATTCTGTGCCTACCCATTAAAAAACACTCCCATACTTCCTATTCCCTACCCGCGGGACCGCCGTCAGGCATTGCATCACGGGAGGGGAAGATCGGCTTCACGCTCTAGGCTAACTAATTTCACGGGATACTCCTTCGAAATTTTTCTTCTATCCGAAGCTTCTTTAAAATTTTTGCAGCGTAGGTAGCTACCACTCTCCAATTCTCCTGGGACACCAGCATCCTAGTGACGATGGTATCAGGAGTCACTACCTGCAGGAGGAATCGGTGGAGTTCTTCCCTCTCTTCAGCGAAGCGTGGACAGTCAAAGAACACGTGCTCTACATCTTCAACCACTGAATCACAGGTTTGACATAAGGAGTCATCGTCCAACCGGAAACGGAATTGATATGCTCGATAGCACCCGTGCCCTGTTAACAACTGGGTCAAATAATAATCAACCTCACCGTGTTTTCTTTGGGACCACTTCAATACGTCTGGGATAAGGCGAAATGTCCATCTACCAGTGGATGATAGGGTCCATCGTTCTTGCCACTGAGCCATTGTCACCTCCCTCTCTTCCTTCCTGGTGACGCTATTTGTGGCTCCCTCTCGCTTGTACAGCCTGGCCCTTTCTTGTGCCATAAGATCTATAGGGGGCATGCCTGCTATCACACACACAGCGTCATACGAGACCGTGCGAAACGCCCGGGCCCCCCTCAAGGCGGACCTTCTGTAAACTGACTTCGCACCGCGGGCGTACGTCCGGACCCCAAAGGCATCAGCCCAAATGGGGGCTGCGTAGAGCAGCATAGAGTTCACTACGCTAGACAGCAGTCTCCGGCTACTTTGCCTTGGTCCCCCGACGTTAGGCATAATTCGTGCCAAGGCAGTATATATATATATATATATATATATATATATATATATATATATATATATATATATATGTGTGTGTGTGTGTGTGTGTGTGTGTGTGTGTGTGTGTGTGTGCGTGTGTGTGGGTGGGTGTGTGTGTGTGTGTGTCTGTGAACAAAATAATAATTTAAACAATAAATAACAATTATGAAAGTAAATTTGATTAATAAACATTTTGTGAGATATTATTAACTAAAGTAACTTATTTTGTCAATGTTATTTTGTCATGTATGGATGGTAAACTATTGTTTTTTATTGAAAATACCAGTATAACCTTTATGGGTGTCCATACCGATATAGTTGTCATATAGATGTATTTTCCCGGTATAAAAGAATAAAGGTATTTGAAAAAGGTATGAAAAAATACCAGTATTTTTACCGGTATTCAATATCTTTTCGGACCCTGTTCACTAGCAGAATAAAAAAAACTATTCTTGTCATCTTCTCTTTCATTTGTATTTATAGTATTTGAAGTATTTCTTTTTTAAGTACGTCTATTTTATGTATTTAAATATATCTCCAAAATACATTCTCAAAAAACTCAAAAATACAGTTTCTTAAATACAAGTTTTTAAATATTGCTCAACCCTGTCTATAAACTATGTGCGATCGGCAATGTACTAATCTCAGTTCCCAGCTTGAGCGTACGTACAATACAGATTAATACTTTTACCACGAGTCAGACCGGAAACTTTTGTAGAATGATTTTGAGGCTTAGTGTAAAGTACCTTCAAAAATTAAAAAAAAAACGGTTTGAAACTCACAAAGACTCGAGTTCTTTCAGGTCGATTGGGGAATATCAATTTTGGAGAAAATCGGAAGAACGGTTTAGGCGTTAGCGTTGACCACAAACGGACAGACACGTTTTGGCGTCAGTCAATCGATTTTTAGGTATCAAAGACCCATAAAAAATGCATTTTCGCCACATCACTAGTTAGAAGACGTAATTTATTATATAGCTACAGGATTTATCCACTTTTACGTAACTAGGGCCCAGCAATAAGAGTTTTCCGGTGCACGATTACATAGCTTTCTCTTCTTACTTTGACAAGAGGATTGAGAAGAGGAAGAAAGTAAAATGTTTATAATTTGAAATTCCATTAACAAAATATTCATTAAATCGAATTTAAAAATCAATACTTTCTCTACTTACTGTTTGTGTAAGAGAATATATTTATCTCTGTCAGTAATGACAACAATAGTACGCACGTAGAAAACTCATGGACGAGCAGAGAATCTTTCAAGCACTCTTCAATATCTTTACGTGAGGCATTTCTGAATTAGTATAAGACAAACTATGGTTATTGCTAAAAAAAATCACAACAAATTTAAAAGAAAACATTTTTCAAAATTAATCAAATATGTTTTCGGAAAGAATTTCAAGAAAATTGGTAGATTTGTAAAAAATTGTAAAATCAGCAAAATGTGTAAAATACATAATACTGTACAAAATATGTGACGAAAAATTTAGATATTTGTTAGGATTTCAACAGTTCGCCGAGATCACAAATTTTAGAACAGTACATAGAAACATATAATTACATTAGAATCCGGACTCAAGCCATGAGATCGTCGGGCAGTGCCGCAAAACAGGATTTTTGACATTACTGAAGATTTTCTGTTTTCTACATTTGTCTATAGAATTATATTTATCCTATTTCAGTGTATGATATGGCGTTGGATTCTGGAGACATCTCGCCTGCGTGCTATTTTACCACTTTTTCAAATTTGTCCGAAAGTACGAAAACAATTTTAAAATTAGCTTCCGCGATTTTACTTGGGAAAACAGATTCATCAGGTGAAATATATCAAGGAGACAAACGCCGTTTTGAGATCCAAAATTGAGTCGCAAGATAAAAGAGCTCGTGCGTAATCTCGGCTCATTCTTTCTGGTAATGGAATGATAACGGAGGATCTTAGAAGTAAAATGTATGTAAAATAAGATATTAGGACACGGAATATTGGTGATATCTACGCAATTAGTTCAATTTTCTTTTTGAAATCAATTTCCAAGTCGGAAACGATATTTTGAGAAATGCCTCAAATAATTTTTTGATGGTATTTGAAGGAAGACGGAAGTATGTGAACGAACGAGATATATACCTACAAAATACGACTATTACAGATGGTACGAGACCGTTTGGTTGTGTTACAGAATCACTAGTTTGATAAGTGGAGAAAAATATATTGAGATTGAAAGGGACGAAACCATAAACCGACTGCCTGGCTTGCCAACCTAAAAGTTCGGCCTCCTTTCGTGCCGCAGGCCGCCGGGTTTGGCCGTTCGGCTGCGTGGAGGGAGGGACCACAAGGGTCGGGTGACGCAACGGTTTGGAGAGGTGAAGGGGGGGGGAAGGTGTTTTCCAAATTTCACTTTACGCCGCTTCTATTCATCCGATTTGCATGATTGACACGGCGTTGGATTCAGTAAGCACGTCGTCATCGCGCTATAAGCCCACATTTTTTAATTTCTTCCCGAAACTATGAGAATTTTTTTTAAAAAAATGCTTGGAAATCTTTTTTGACAAAACGGCTTCGTAGCGTAAATTTTATTTTAAAAGGGAGTCCAATGCCGTTTACAGATCGAAAATTGGACCATTTCTTCAGAAGTTATCGGTCTAGTAAACTTTGCTTATTTTGGTGCTGCCACGTGGTGGCGACAAATTGAACTAGTGTCGGTACATTTAGCCTTAAGTGCTGTTGCGAAGTTGAGCCCTTTGGCGAAGACAGCAGTTGTGGCATTGTCTATCACTTCCCCACTCAGGTTGACAACGGTTTTCGTCAAGATGTTAGTGCGTCGTTTCGGGCATTGTTTTGTGGCCAAACTAAGAAATTTCCTTGATTGTCTCGCCTTTGTCTGCTCCTCCTGCTGAGCAGCCCGTTTCGAGGACGCGTAGTCCAGTATGTACCAGTCTTCACGTTTGAGTAAGTAGGTGAGACGCAGATGCAGATGGGACAGTGTGCAGTACCTTTTCGTAATGGAGCCGAACCAGCCCTTCGCAAAATATGAGTGGCCGCCGGCGACTGTATGTGGTGTTTTACCGTGACAAAGTCCGGTAGTACGTCCTCATCCGTACATCTCAGTAGGAAAGACAGTTGGCACAGGAGACGTGCCCTTTCGTCCCGTAAATTTGTGAACTTCTTGGTATCTTGGAAAACATTCTCCCCGTAGAGCTTACGTGTACAGGGGAAGGAGAGGTCGCTGTGCGGATGGCTACGCTCGGCCAGCCGCGGCAAGAGGCTCGCCGACTAACCCTCTCGGGTGGTAGGCGACGCGCCGCATGCGCTCGTAGCGGCATTTTGTTCCGATTACAAGCCTAAAGCGTCGCGTTGCTCATGTGGAACGGCAGCGCACGTAGCGGTGGATCGTAGCACCGCCGTGCGGATGCCATACTGACCAAGATGGCTGCGAGCGGTGGCTGCTTTGCGACTAGAAGCTCAGTGTTGAATACAAAGGTAAAGTAAGCAATGTGAATCATGTTTTAATAAAAAATAGATTAAAATGAATATACTTTTGTAATATTTGTCTAATACAATATTATATACGTCAATTCATACACTTTTATAACCTCTCTTCGAAATAATTTTAGGCACGAAATTTAGTTGAAAGTTCTTCAAAAAGACTTAAGAAGCGGACGAAAAATGAAGAGCAATAATAAAGAAATACACGGCAAAGGAAAATGACAGTGAAATTTCTTCAACTGTCACCACTTTCCTGAACGTGAACATTAATTTATGCCCTGTAATCGTGCCTTTGCTCAAATCGAGAAAATCAAACGGAAAAGTGAATATGTCTTTGCTCCAAAAGAATTGGAATTGTTAACACCAGCTTCTCGGATATTTTTAGTTGTTAGAGTAAACAGATATATGTTATTAAATTACAAATGCCACCTACAACCATTATTCTAAAAGATCATCAAGAATGTAGCTGAATGTTTCAGAATTAGCAGTTATCGAAACATCATTTATGAAAGTAAATAGAGGTGTCTGTTTCTTCTGAGCATAATGCTATTATCAGCACCAAATTCTGTCTATTGAAGGAAGATACCTTCAGATCAGCTCTCTCAGATAAATGCACCCACAGCAAGCACATAGAATTCCAAGTCATGAAACGGTCGCAAAAGTGCGTTTCGCCTGCGCACACATACTTCTTCAGATTTTACTCTCTATATACAACAGAAACCTAAAAGAGGAATCTGAAACAGACACTCGTGTGAATAACAATGACTAACATTTCTTCTATATATAAAATTAACATGTTCAGAAATTTCTTCAAAAAAGTTCAGTTTGTTGCATATTAAAAATTTAAAAGTTAAATATTTGTAAGTATTTTCATTAAAGTCTTGGAAATAAATCATTTATATCCTTCTTGCTTGAACCTATTGTAGATATTTTGCGTGGAAGAGCCAAATATATCCAACATGTATTTATCTATTTATTGCCTATTTGTACTAATGCTATTGCATTTAAAATTAAAAGAAACGTTCACATTGTTTCTTTCCTTCATCTCACATATGGAAATGTGATTTTTTAAAATTTTTCTAGTAATGTAAAATATTTTTCTCATTTTTCGAAACATTACTTTTTGTTTTTATGTGTTCCTTGCATTCATGACTTCAATTATGCCTTACAAACTATTTTAGTGACATTATTTATCTGCTAATTGGACCTTCGAAGACATTTCCCACTTTGTAAATCGTGGTTTTGAAAGTAAAAATGGTTTCACACCGAAAGCTAAATTTGAAATGGTAGACTGTGAAAAGGCGTTGCATTTTATAGACCAGATACTGTAATGTACAACTTTACAATATTACAAAGCGCTTATAAAAACACAGAAAGACTGTCGGAGTAAGACTCCATTATTTCAGCTTACATTTATTGAAATAAATTGTATTATTTTAAAACAAATTCAGCCCCAGTTGGAGCGCCATTTGAAATAAACTGTATTATTTTAAAACAAATTCAGCCCCAGTTGGAGCGCCATTTGAAATAAACTGAATATATTGATGATTTATTTCAACGTAATCCGTTCCGAATTTGTATAAATGGGCGCCAGGAAAAGCTTACGCTAATACTATCATACAAGTCAACCTTCAACTCTAATTATAAATAAATTAGTTTCCGGCTACCTAGGTCGATGGATTTCATAGAAATAATCACTATTGTATGCTAATAGATGATTATCCGATCTGCCATCTATACAGAGTGGTCGAGGAATCTGAAAAGCAAATATATTTCTATCTTGCTACTTCGTTACTAGAATTGGCTCAATGAGAATCATGTATTCATTTCACAAAACATGGGAATTTCTTAAACAATTTTTGGTACTTGAGAATTCTACACAATATGAAAAAAACACCCTTAGTCATGACCTGTTCCAACCTTATAATGTCGTATTCGTCTTCGCGTGCTCTTGGACCATCTTCATTCTTCTCCGACGTCGCTGTCCTCAGGTCCAGATACCATCTTCTCTCTTCTTTTCTTGTAGAAGCACACTTTAATCACCGTTCATCACTGTTTCCGAAGTTAATAAAGTCTCGTTAATAAAATTCGTTCGCCAATTTATGAATTCCAAGTTCATCCCACGCGTATGCTGAATACTCAACGATCAATAAACTATCTGCTGTTAGCATTCCAGTCCAGTTACTGATAACTTCGCCTAAGCCCTCAATGTCCTTGTAACTCGTTCACTTGAAATATTTTAAGTTTTACTGTCCACACATAGCATTCAAATTCAAAGTTCTACCAATATCTACTCCCTAGTAGATGCTTACAAGTCTCAAAAAACTTCTAACATTAATTGTGCACGATCCGTTCAACACCACGGCATCAGTCAGAATGAATGCCTTTCATCTTTTTTCAACCCTGCAAAACTTGGTCCATCTTTTCAATTGTTTATTTACAGACAACACTTGATGTACTTCCGTACCCAGCCAATCCCTAAATTTCTTACAAAATGAACTATCCGTCTTCACGACTGTCACTACTTTTTCGGCCAATCCCTGAATTCCTTACGAAATGAACTAGCCGTCTCCGCGATTGTCACTGCATGAAGATTGTTGACCTTGACGACGGCTCGTTTACCGTTGCTATGCTGGCATATTCACATATATTTATCCCCTATAATTTATGCTGTTTATAATAAATATTGTACCATATTATGTCTCACATATTGGTATGTCACATTATATATGTGTGTCACAGCTCATACGCTTTGTCTTCTTTGCCACCAGTGAAGCCTCGTACATATTGCACAATAATGATTTATTCAATTATTTATTGCATCACTCATGTATGTCGCCCGCAGCGTCTTGCAGTTTTTGAAAGACGGATTATGGGAAGGATATTTCGACTAGTTAAAATGCTCAATGGAGATAGGCGGATTAGGAACAATTCCGAACTGGACAATATACAAAAACATATTAAATTTTATCAAAGCCATGAGACTAGGTTGGCTTGGTCATCTTAATACGATGTCACATGACAGAATTGTGAACAAGATCTTTAGTGGGAATCCAGTAAGTACCAGGAGTAGAGGACGGCCTAAAATTAGATGGAAAGATGATGTTGTCAAAGACATCAGGCAAATGAAGATTGAAAACTGAATAGAGCACTCGAAGAATAGAGACAAATGGAAAAGGAGGGTTGAGTAGGTGAAGACTTGAAGGTCGTAGAGCCATGGAAGATGTATGTCGTCCGACGCAATCCTGTTACTAACGTTAGAGCGGCACCTCAACGCTTCGCCCTCATGGGGCGCTTCTGGAAGTCCCTCGCTCTGCCGGCGACGGCGTCTCGCCCGCGCACAGCAACGCAACCGCAGCAACTGTGTTAAATCTAAAGATCTCAGCAAGCATTCCCTTCAATTAATTACTGTGCTCATGAAGCTTTTAATTATTTAATCAACCCATCTCTTAAAAATGTGTAATTGTCATCTTACGCAACCTTGTGTCTTTTTAGCTGGCTCCCCCCCCCCGACACGTGAAGTAACCTACTCGCTGCAACGACGGTTATCATCACCAACACGATTCAGCATGAGGAGAGCAAAGCTTTGCAGTGTGCACGTGTGTGCTGCCCGCTCCATATTCACATGTAATGGAACATTTTTTAACTCTCTTAAATTCAGTAAACTAGTAAGTGCCTTTAGTAATAACCTTGTGAATTCTGCATTTTAATCGTGATTCAATCAACAAACTATTAGTCATAATGTGCTCATTGTGCAATATCAGCAACTTTCTACTAATTAATTTATCATGATCAACTGCGAGACTCCTCGAGCATGGGACATTCGCACAGAACTTATGCTCACTACAACTGATTGTAAGCTTTTAATTTGGTTGCTGTAATATGGTTTTACCCTGGCATCTTGTGCTCGTAAACGAACAATTCACTGTCGGAAGGTGAATTGTGATCCCCATGCGAACGTTGTAATATCACCCTCAGGTGTTATGCAACAGCAAAGCTGCATGCAACTCGCCTTCACCGGGCAATTCGTATTGCTCCCAATGTTCCTGTGTTTAATGTGTGCTCATCAGTACATTTACAACGATGATGACGCCATGATCATGCCATCGTGCCAGTCACCTGATTCAGTCATCATTCGCCCCTGAGATTAATTTTTATTGTCATAAAATCAAGCTGAAGGCAAAATTTAATGATTTTCTTATGTTATAATGTATAATCTATCAGCACAAACCAATCTGATTCATTCCGTTTCAGTTCAAGCAATTATTAATGTGCTGTTTAATGGTTGTTTTTATCATTGGTAATTTTATGCCGAGGGCAAAATTCAAATGTGATTGACACATTCTAAGTCACAGTTTGTCAGTGCCTCCGCAAGCAGAAGTGTAGGATGGCACTGAATCTCTCTTTATAGTGGGAGAGTAGCAACGCAATCTCTCGATATATAAAATTCACTACATTTATGTGATTAATAACTACTGATGTTGACGTACCCGCTCGCCCGCCCGCCCGTCCGTCCTCCCGGTCGGCGCGCGTTCTCGCCTATCCCGCCCTTACTGTCCTTCGTCCGCTGATCTGGCCTGGCGTTCCCCGCCCTGGGCGATGACGTAATGTTTGACCACGCCCTCCGCGCCGCGTGGGTGGCAACAGTTGGTGCGGATCGCCGTCGCCAGCTGGCCTACTTCGCCGACAAGCGCGAAATATTCGCCGGCGCGCGCGGCCCTTTGGCCCCATGGGCCACGGGGCGATAACAAGGCGCGCTGGGGAATGAGGGCGAGCGCCGCGCGGGCGGAAGAGCCAGCGACCCACTTTCGCAATACTTTTCCGTTTCGCTCTCTCGTGACGGACGGACGCTCACATCTCCACTTCAGTTCATTACAGTCGACTCTGAATAGAGAGAGCTCGCATTTAGTGAACTTTCGGCAGTAGTGAAATGAAGTCATTGGCTCCATACATACATAACAATGAAGCACTTGGTAATTTGACAACAGTGAACTCTCGACATGGGTTATAGTGCACAAAGTAAATGCAACTTGGAGGGGGGGATATCTCAGCACCACGATTTAATAAGTACTGAAAGTTTATGTGAAGAGATTCTCGTAAGTCATAGTTGTAACAGTAATTATGAATGAAACTATTCACGGAATTGTTTTACTGAGAGAATTGATTTATATAATTAAAGAAATTTGTGTCTAACCTGAAGACATCGTGAGGGGGTTCAAGTTAAAAACTAGTGAAATCCAGTAGCGTAGCATGATTTTTTTCTGGATATGCTGTAGAACCGATTTACTTATTATTACAGTCGACTCGGGTAATAGTGTACTCATATATAGTGAACCCTTGGTTATAGTGAACTTGTGTCACTGAGAAGAAATAAAAGAGATCATCTTCGTCAACATATTATGTTGACGAAGATGACCTCTTTTATTTCTTCTCATAAGAATGTCAACAACACCACATCAGAATCCCCACAATTATGTCCCTGAGCCCGTTTCACTCACATTACAAATGAGCATAGGAAGATTCGGTTACAGTGAACCTGAACCTCGCCTAACGTGAACGTAGGAAATACAACGTCCTCGATATTATTTCCCTTCTGGAAAAGAATACGTTGCCTCAGTGCCACAAATTCCAACACTAGGCAGCTTGAAAAAAATATCGTTGGCCAAAGGTCTTAATCGAAGAATTCTTCCCTGAGGTGAGGGAAGCGGATCCGGAATGAGGACCTTGCTGATGACCTTATCACTTTCACTGCGGAAGCAAAGGACGTGTCCTGCGTGGGCTACAACCGGCGGCGGGGACGCACAATTGCTTGCTTCAGATTCAAACGTGTTGTTACTTGATATTCCGTGAGACAAAGCGCCTTGAGTTCTGGTGACAGGAAGCACTTAACTGCCACAGCCTGGCGATATCCGACAAATAGCGATATAGATATATTCCTAAATTTGCAATCTTTGCACTTCCATTCCTTAACATGTCCGTTCCTGCATGAAAGAACTAACACATGAGTTGTTTTAAACACCAAGTTGAGCGCCACCTTCAGTATATTAAAAAAAATCATCATGTTGTATGTTTCACACTGATATAAGCACCAAATTGTATATAAGAATTTTAATATTTTTGCATTCCTTTGTTTTTTACGAAAATATATATTGTTTATGCAATTGCCAACCATTTGTTCAATATCTATTTTGCTCTTGAAAGGGCACATGCTAAAAGTCCAGATAATAAATATATAAAATACAAAAGTCTTAATTCCTGGTATCTACGTATCTACGTACTTGAAACAAACAATCTGAATTATTGTTATTATTATTATTATTATTATTATTATTATTATTATTATTATTATTATTATTATTATTATTAATATTGTCATTACTTACTCCGATCTCGCACTTGCGCATTTAAAAGCGATTTCATTGCGTTTTCAGTGCATTTGTTTTCAAAGGGAACGTATATTGTGCATTGTGCTTGGCATTATTGTAAATGTTTTGTAATCCGAGAGACAACTCTACAGTTAAGTGAAAGAAGAGGTAGACATAAACGAGTGGTGAAAGGCAGGTCCTTCACAAGAGCGAGAAAATTTCTCGTAAAAAAGTGAAACTTCCTGAGAGCATTGTCATTGCCAAAGTAAAAAGAAATTGTGGGGGTAAGCTGTTAATGTCCCATTAATTATTGGCTTTTTATTGCAGACCATAGGTATTAGGCTTCAGGATGAACATGTCTATTTGAATCATAATTGTTTTATTGAAATATATTACTATATTGGAGTCGTTATACAACGCTGATGAGATTTATAAAGGACTAGTGGAACCCCGAAGACTTGTTCTGCTCTTCTTCTCCCTCTTTCTCCTTCCCTCTCCCTTTGTCTCTCCGTTTCTCTCACCGTCTCCCTCCGTCTCTCTCCCTCTCTCTCTCCGTTTCTCTCTGTCCCTGTCTCAGTCCGACTTTGTTTCTGTGTATTTGTCTCTCTCTGTCTGTCTCTGCCTCTGCCTCTCTCTGTCCCTATCATTCACATTTAGTTGCAGATTATACACGTCTCAGAGCAGGTGGGGTAATATCGAGAAGCGCCGAACCAGCAAAAATGTAATAGAACGTTCAAGAAGATCTCTAAGAAACGTTTCTTTGAGGTATTTGGACTCAAAATTTTAGTTTTTAATGCCCCAGAACTCTTCGTTTAGGAGGTGTTAAGCTATATGCTTACAATGTTAAATTTTCAAAGTTTGTGACCCGTTTTCTCAGAAACTATTAATTGAAAATAAAACAAATTCGGCATGCTTATGAAGACACATCTCGTACATTTACTGAGTTTCGTGTTCGTGCGTGCCGAGTCATTGCTAGAACACTCAGGTAGCATATATTTGCAACTTTTTTGATAAACAATTGTTGTGTTGCTAAATTATACTACTAGAGTGCTCCAAAGCAACAAAAGCTGGTCTATGAGAAAATGTCATTTTAACCCGTTTGAAAGGCCGTAACGCAAAAAACGTTCTTACGTCATTATTAAAAGTGTAAAGAATAGAAAACTGACGAAAACCAAAAATCGAAAATTTTCATCCCCATGGCTTAACACCTCCCCTTAACGATATAGAGTGTCGAGTTGCATTGCGGGTTGCATTTGACATGAATATTTCGTTTTGTTCAACGCCATATTTTTTTTTGTACATTTTTCCGATATTTAAATAGTTATTCTGCTATTCGGGATGGAGATGACTCCAACAAATCAGAGATCATTAAAATTGGTCCAGACGTTCTTGAGTTATAAATGGTATAACTAACCCGTCTTTTTTGTTTATTTAGATTACAGGGCATGAAAGACTGTTAAAACACCTGTTGATCTCAATGTGCTACAGAAAAGATATTGCTTGAACTTATTCGATTGTGAAATGTGATAATTGCATATTATTATATTAATATTCTTATGTTATAGTCAATTGTTCCTACCAGTGCTTCAGTCTGCTTAGATTGAGTACGGTTGCAATATGAAATAAGTGAGTATGCATTAATATATTATAAGCATGAGTATGAATTATAGAAATTAATGAAACGAGTATATAACGAGGGGGATAATTGGATAAATGGTATGTTGAAGACATCGAGTGACGATAGCGAGTTTCCTTATATACAATAAGTACAATTACACCCCTAGAAACATATGTTACGTAAACTATTTTTTCGCTTCCATTTACGAATAATTCAACTTTTAAGACATTCAAGAACATCTTTTCCACTCGAGACGGGCATTTCATGACGTAGTATTGCTTCTGAAAACCATCTATTTTAGTGGTCATAGCATTGTTTTTCTTTCCACGAAATATATGCAAATGGAAAGTACTGAACATATTTCGGATAAAATGTTAGAAACTGACAAAGTCATGAAAACATTACTTCCCACGAAAAGTATATACCGGTATGAGAGAGAACGTGTATAAGAATAGGGAAAAGAACTAGTCATTTCTGACACAGGTTTGCTATAGCATGTAGATACCTTTTAGATCTGGTAAACACAACTGACATTTACATTTTTTGCATTCGTAGTCCTGAGACAAAATGTTTTACAGGTAAAACATTTAATTTATTCACTTTAAATATTTTTTGTAATTCCATAAGTCAGCGTTCACTTCCCCAATTTCATTTTATTCATACGTTGTTTATATATTGTTAAATTTAATGTTATGACTGACTCCCTATGTTACTTTTTGGATATTAATATTTCATTTTAAGTGAACACTATTTTTAAAGTCTTTCTACTAATGTTTGTGAATTTGTTAGTTCTTGTAGGTAATTGAAAGATACTATATTGATACATATTACATTGATACATATTTTATTGATACATATTACTTTGAATACTGCAATGTGAAGCGCACTTTCTTAGTAGATTTTTCTGCTGGCCAATTTGGATATTTGTTGGTGTCGGGAGTTAAGTTAGGGAAGTTAAGTAGCATGTTTCTACTTTCCCATATACATACGTATATACGGAGTAATATACGTGGTATAGAGAAAGTTATGTAATGCTGCGGAAAATCGATTTCGAGATTTCAACGGAAATACACATTTTGGGGTCCCCTCATATCGAAAAGGTGTTTTTTTTCAAAACATCCGTCTGTCCGTGTGTGAACACTACTAGCGTCTACACCATACGTAGAGAAGGCGGGGCCTCCCTAGCTATGTGAGTATTTCCCTATGGATACCCCACATAGATAGGGAGGCCCCGCCTCTGACGCTACTCCCGCGCCACTACCGTGACCTCGTCACCCGTGCAATAGGCACAACACGTTCCAGCCTGGGCGTAAAGTTTTGCGCATCGCGCGAGGTTTCCAGAATAAAACCCACCGTCTGAGCTCGTCGGCTCGATTTTATACCAGAGTGCAGCCGTCACGTGACCGTCCTAGTTGTAGGAGGGAGGCTCGCGTCTACCACGTGACCTTCCCGGTCAAGCTGGCGTCCCCTTTGTCTAAAGGTATCCCAACGCCGGGGCGCCCAGCTATTCATGCCCGCAGGTATGCGATACTTCCGCTCCTCCTCCCACCCACGGCCGCCAACGTGACGCAACACATCAAATGTTTTAAATATAACGGGGCATCTGTGCGTTGCAAAGTCATTTAGTGTTCCCAGAACACGTTTGCAATGTCGTTTAAATAATCCAGATCACAAAGCAGCTCTAGGTACTGATACTGTTTTATCTAAAGAAGAAGAAATCAGTGTAATTAGGTGGATACTTGAACTAGCTAGGAAAGGTCTGTAGAGTAACTTTCAACAATTTTTAGCTGCTAAACCAAGGCCAAATCCGTTCAACAACAACCGTCTAGACGATGACTGGGTCAAGGTTTTTTTAAGAAGACATCCCATAATTACTACACAGACAAGTGAAGGAATTACAGCCGCTTGTTCGTGTGACAGGGAGAAGGTATCAGAATGTGATTTTAAGGAGTTATAGGGTACATCGAGGGAAGTTGGAGACGAAATAAATGATCCGACAGGGTCATATTGAAGAACGTTTGGATGACAAGCGAGGCATTATACGAATATATTTGAAACGTATTCCATCCATTTCTATTTAAAAAGTGCCATCACACTCCCTGAGATTCTATTTGTAAGTGGGCAAAAGAGACATCTGAATTAAGTCGAATTTTCTCAGACTTGAAAATCGAGGGTACCGCAACCGCGGCAGAGAGAAAGTTATCTAACAAAGCAGCAAATTTTCGGATGAAATCTCCTATTACAGGGCCCTTATAACGAAAGAGTGGATAAATACAGTTTCTAAATTCGGCTAACACGTCGTGTAGTCATAATCCATATTTTGTGGGTCCTTGATACCGAAAATTCGAACGAGGGCAAAACGTCTGTCCGTCCGTTTTTGTATTGACAGCCTTGAAGTTTTGAAAACAATCTTTCTCAAGTAAACTCTAAAGTTAAAAGTAGATGCAGACCCTACAATTCAAGACAGTACTCATTAGATTGTAGTTAACACATTTCTTGAAGGTAATATGTATTGTGTCTTATCTTTTAAACTGAAAAATTGATGCTACAAATAGAACTGTGCATTCTTGTGAAATTATGTATAAAATAATTACAAACATAAACCTTCATATTTTGGCGGGTTACACGACAATGTTCTCTTCTAAGTTTATTAATTTATATTAATTAAAATGTGAACAAGTTTTATTGCCGACAATGGATATTTTACTTTCTCGCCACCGCTTACGGAGTAGAATAAGTTTTGTAATGCTCCAGCAAAAAAAGGGGAATTTTCGGAAGAAAAATGCTTATTGCCGAACCCTGGTAACGAAAAAGTCGATAAATCCAGTTCTTAATTTTAGAGAAAAAAATCTTCTAACACGTGGTGTAACCAATATCCATGTTTTGTGGATCCTTCCTACCGAAAAATCGAATGACGGCAAAACGTCTGTCTGTCCATTTGTCCGTCCGTCCGTCTGACCGTCCATCTGTGAAGAGCTAGCGGCTAAACCGTTCAGCTGATTTTCTCCAAAATCGATATTGCGCAATCGATCTGGCTAATGCCGCGTCCCCTTGAATTTGAATCCGATATTTTAATTTTTGGGGGTACTTTACATAAAACCTCTGTTACATTATCAAAATTTTAAAAGAACGGCTCTACAGTTTTTGATGGAATTTTGATTTTGGGTAGTGTAAAGGCGCCCAGGAAGTCATCAATTGGAATCTCCTTCAGTGTGGTCGTCTCAGATGTTTTTTCAGTCTCCGGCGTCCCAAGTCGAGTTCAATTCACTGTTCTTTTAATCCTCGGAAACAAAAATATGTCTTCTAATGCTAGATCAGAGCGGTACTGCTGTTAAAGCAGTGTTGTCACACCCATTTTGGCCAGCAACTCGGAGACAATGAGCGCGGCGTGGCCTGACATTTTGTCATGGTGCACGATCCAATTTTCGCGGATTTCTTTTCGGTCAGTTTTCATTTAAAGATCCTCTGTTGAAATGCGGTGAGCGATTGTTTTGGGTATTCTACACTCCTCTGCAATCATTCAAACATTTAATCGTCTGTCCTTGGGCATTACTTGACGCACTTTTTGCATCGAGTCGTCGCTCGTGATGTCGAAGGGCGTCCCGCGTGACGAACTCCCGACCTTCACGGAACCTCTTGTGGCACATGAAAGTTTGGCTTTGTCTCATCGCCCCTTCATCGTAAGCTTTCCAAAGCATTTCGAGCGGCTCCGCACAGTTTTTGCCCACTTTCACTCATGCATAACAATGCTCCAAAAATTGGATTCCTGTGCCCGAAGCGTGATCCTGCCTCAACAACCGCTCGCAGGGGTCTGACACCGGTCTCGTTTCGAAGCTTATACTTGGGTTGTTCTAACGTGGCATCTGAGGGTAGTATCTCCAAGATGGAATATCGCACGACTTTTTGCGTCTTTCTCGGCCATGCCGTAAGACGTCGCATGATTGCGATCAAGCAGTGCTGCAGATCAAGCGACTCTAGCGGCACGACCGAGAAAGACGCAAAACGTCGTGCCATATTCCAATTTGGAGATACTACTCTCGGATGCCTCGTTAGAAAATCCCAAGTATAGGTCGCCCACTAACTTCTCTAGCAGAAACTCCTCCCCGCCAGCCACCGTTGCTAACTAGAAAAAATCATTCCGGAAACTTTTGGGACAGACCCTGTAGCTCTCCAGGAACAAGCGAGACATAGGGAGTCGACACAGGGAGCCTTTACTTTGCACTGAGGCATATTTTCCGCTACATATTTACGCTACACATTCTCGCTGTGCATTTTTGCTTATATCCTCATCTTACTTCTGAGGCGATCAGTGGCTAATCTGAAAATAGCGTACAAAAGAAAAGAACACTAGCAGTCAGAAATAATTTAATCTGTAAATATTCATCGTGCCTACTTTAGCTCATTTCAGAACAACAGAACTTACATATTGATGGGTTAAATTTGGATAATTAGATAATGTACAGCAGTCTCAAAATAAAATTTAGGAATTCATAGGTCTTGTAGAAGGTAACAAAGTTTTGCTAATGAATGAATGGCAAGAAATCTCGTTGAACGAAATTACACACGTGACAGACGATCCCAATGAGAAATTATCTTGCGCATACATAAGGAGAAAACTGGATAACCTCTTACGTCCGTTTGTGAACCGGCAAACACGTTCGCAATATGTGTTTCCTACACATCATAGTAAAATGTTGTACATAACTCACAACGAAGTTATATATGTGTGACTTCGTTATGAGATTTCTCACCTATTTATTGTTAAAGAATTATCATCTTGAACGTCCCTAATGGTCCCTAATGATTAGTGCATTCATTCGAAATGATCTGAATACCTGCTTTATCTTCACTTGTATTCACAGTATCGGGATGTTGTAGGAAAGTGCCGAATATATGATTCGTTGACTAAGAGAAAAATCAGTGCTTGACAAAGTCAAAGACCTTTTACTTCCATGCCTTAGTACGTTTACGTAATAAAGAGAAAGTATTGTAACGGTGCGGCGGATCTCGGCGATTTTGTGGCGAAAACAACAACAAACACTTGATGTCAGGATCTGGTAACAGAAAAGTGTATTGTTCCTACATGTAGTAAATTACTTTTCCACTACAATGTGTGGATAGAATCCACAATTTTTAGGTCTTTGGTACCGAAAAATCGATTGGCGGCAAAAGGTCTATCTCTCCGACGGTCTGTGGTCAACACAAGCGCATAAACCGTTCAAAGGATTTTTTCGAAAATTGATATTTCCCGATCGTACACAACAAACTCGAGGACCTGTGAGTTTGAAACGGATATTTTGATTTTTGGAAGTACTTGACATCAAGTTTCAACCACATGTTAAACATTTTTTCAAAAATGGCTCCAAATTTTTGGATTAAAGTTTGTCTTTGGATAGCGTGTAAGACTCTTAGAAAAATGTCGTAATGCCATTTCCGGTGAAATCTCTGAATTTGTGAAAATTGCTAAGGTAAAACGTTTTTCGGTGTCTTCCTACAACTATAATATTGAAGATAAATTTGTAGTTCATAACTAAATCGATTGTTCAGAAACATTTCTCCCTCTTCATCTTTCTCATTTCACTTTCTCGTATACGTGGTACAAAGTAATGAAATAATGTAAGGAATTGCTTTGAGGTTTTTGAGGAGAAATTCATTTTTTGTCAAAAAAATATTTATTTCAAAACGCTCATCTGTCCGTCTGTTTGTTTGTCTCTTCATTTAATCGTCTGTGTGGTTTTGAATAACTCCAGCGCAGAATCGTACACAGGGTTTTCACCGAAATTAATATTCTCCTGTTGTTATCGTTTATGTCCCTCCCGATCTCTGGAATTTGAAATTGATCTTTAAATGGGTCTGTACGTGAAGCTGCTTAGAATTTTTAAAAAATAACTCAAAATTTTTACTTTCCCGTAAACATACGTGTATACGTTTTAATTCTGCAGCAAAAAGTGCCATTTTATGGACCAGAAACCACGTTTCCTAGGTTTGTGATACCGTAAAAATGGAATTTTATTGCTTCCATGTGTCATAAAGTAAATTAATGTCTCGAATACACAGTGTAGTGAGAATCAATATTAGGTTCTAGTTACCGAAAAAATTGTTTTTGACTAAACATCTACATGTCACTCCATTCGTTGTGTTATATGTAAACAACACTAGCGCCTTAAACATTTACAGGATTTTCTCCAAGATGAATATTCCCGATAAAGATAAATAACTACATAAAAACATCTGGAATCTCTCTCATGTGAAATGTAAACATCGTATCCAAACATTGAGTCGAAAGTTGAAGTTCAAAAAGGACAAAGATCGAAACTGCTGTTCTGAATTCGATTGCAAATAAATATTTTTTGGCTTAATGCGGTACATTATGCGGAAAGCAATAGATATTGCAAAATAGCTATTATTATAGTTTACAGCGTCGGAATCGCCACATTCAACTAGTTATTAATATTTGACGTAAGCTAGTGAATCACTGCAATTCTGTTCTTTGAAAATCCCCGCAGGGGTTTTTTAGATAGCTACGAGTAATGTGTTTACGTCTCCATACTAACAAGCTCTAAAACACACGCTCGTTGTCCTCGTCTTTCTAAGAAAAATTCAGCGCTGATACAAGTCTTGTTTTGGGAACGCAATTGGCACATCGAATTTTCTGAACATGTGTTCTTACCATGGTGTCTTTACGTGATACGAAAAGGGACAAGTATATGCTAATCAATAGGGAAACATTTCTACTTCCTGCTAAATTTCCGTAAACTGACTCAGGTGATGCATGTTCTTGTTCTTCAAGGAACGAATGTTTTGTTGTTCGTAGTCAGTAAAATTCAGAGGATTTGATGCAATTCGTATGATCTAGAAGGTAATGACAGAATACTATATTTCACACCTTTTATCTTTCCCTCTTCTAACTTGATTTAAACTACCCAAAATCTAACTGAATATTCTTACAATTTCCTAAAGACAAATTCAGTCATCCATAAAAATTCAACAGCATTAATTCCCAATACCTGATAAGATAAAATATTTACTTACAACTATTACATTCAAAGACGAGTTGCATAAATTTCAGATCAGCTGAACAGAATAATTTTAAAATTATCTTCTGTAAACAAGTCTGTAACAATCAGGACAATTATCGTGAGAATGAATGACGAACTATTAATAATATGTATTAAGTAATATGTTAACACCCCTGAAAGGAAGTAATGCCAAGCAGAAAATAATAAATAAAATTTTCTTCTTTGAACATATAAATGAATGTGGGTAATGTACTCGTAAGTCATCAATTTAGTTGTGCAATTTATTAAACAAATAATTTTAAATAATCGAATGCAAAAAAGTTTTCCAAGAAGTGACTTTCATGAGAAGTAAAACTACATTTACCGCATGGAAGGAAACAAGTATCTATGACACCATACATTTAATGATTGCTGAGAAATTGAACAAAAATCACGATCAAGTTAGAGGCCTTACGATTAGTTTTGGACAGCTAGTTTAATTTCTTGTTTTACGTGTACCAGTTCGCTTGTTTATTCCAGTGGCATTGGCTTCACAGAAGTCGTGAAACAGTTTCGGCACCGCCTTGCTACCGTCGTCGCACATGGCGCTCGGTCCTCTTTAACGCTTCACACGAGTAAAACAAACAGCCCTGTTTGCACACTGCGAAAAACACGAGTCCACGAGCCTTGTTTCCAAGGGCCACCGCGGGGCGCAGCCCTGTCGCCGTCGCCACCGGTTCTTCTCCGACCGTGCCAGTTTTCTGCAGCTCCCCTGCTTTGGTTTTGTGTATATCAGAATGATGAAATTAGCGTTGAATGCCGACGTTTTAAAAATGAATATGAATTTAATCAAATGATTGTGAAATTATGAAATGATTATGAAAGTAAAAATGTGTTGCAAACGTGTAACAGCAAGGTTGGCCACCCAATTAAACTATTATTGCAAAACTATTAACCCTTCGCAGGCACGCCAATGGCACTAACACGAGCTGGAGCGTGCAACAACCCTTCCAGTCACCTGACCGCAGTGGACGAATAATAAAAATAGACAAAGACGGACGTCGCATCGACCAATGGCGTAGAGACAATGACGACACAAACCGAACGACGAAACTACCAAAAGAGAACGAAACAAAAATTCCACCATCCCATATTCCCTTTTACCAAAACCCACTCCCATCCCTCTTCCCCAACTAAATACCATGAAAAACAAAATCAATATAACTAAAAAACGCTACAAAGTTTCCTCCAGATCCTTCTTCTACTCCTATTCTGTCCTTTTCCTTCCTCTCTGTCCATCGACCTACATCCCTCCTAAAAAGAAACCTAACTTACTAAAAAAACACATAAAACACCCTGAGCTTCCCAGTTCCCGTTCATGTACGGCGGAGTCACTTAGAAATAGATATTTATTTAGTCAAAAAATTGTAAAAAAAACAGTATGTGACGAATGGGGGAGAAAATCACCTGCGCACGCTTCCTTGAGTTTCAGAATCCCTTCCCAATCATTTAACTATTAATAGTTGAAAGAAATAATAATAATAATAATAATAATAATAATAATAATAATAATAATACATTTAAAAAAGCGAGAGATTAACATTTCAAAAACTAGATATTTTCGTTTCCGAGTTATAGAAAACATTTGCAACGGTAAACGAACTGCAGATTTAATTTTTCTGTATTGCTAACTAAATAGAAAGTCACCCTAAGCTCTACTACCACTACAAGCAAAAGAAAAGCTCAAGAAAACGTGCGCATAGTGAAGCTACATTTCCATCCAGAAGCAAATCAAGGGGTCATCTCAGCATTTGCTCAATGGATCAGGGAAACTGGACAAAAACCCAATCGAGATAGGGGTCATTGACCCGGAAGCTGAAGTACATTACTGGTTACAGGCATATTAGGTCTTTTCTAAAAAATTGTACAATACAAATGTAAACTAATTCATTGTACTATATCATTGTTCTAAGTAAACATAATTTTTCTTTTAGACGATCAGTATAGTCTCTAATAGAAACAGTTATGCAGCATAAAAGATTTTACTTTTAACTTAAATTTGTGTACCAATTTTAATTGTTTAATTTCATCTGATAATACGTTGTAAAGTAACGTACATGTATGTGGATTTCTTGTAGTGAGCTTTTGATACTGACACTTGAGGAACATGATTTCTACGTCATGTGTTGTAACTATAAATATCAGTATTACATTAAAATATGTTCCCACCGATAAGTAAGTCATTTTGACAAATACTACAGATTCGTGAATAAATAGGCAAGGTAATGGTAAGATTCCAAAGTTAATGAAAAGAGGCTTGCAGGAATCACGTGGATGGCATTTTTTCATTATTCGGATAATTTTCTTTTGTAATCTAAATGTCTGGGCACTAAAGGATGAGCTTTCCCAGAATATTATGCCATATCTCAGGCGGGAATGTACATTTGAAACATACACGCAACGAGCTGCATGAAGGCTGACAGAATTAGAAAGAATTCGGAATGCATAACATAATGAGCTTAATTTAATTCTGTTTAATTCTGTTATATGTACATTCCATTTGAGGTTTGATTGAATTGAGAGACCTAGAAATTTTGTTACCTTAACATCAGCTAATTGCATATTGTTCATTTTCAATGGAGCATACGATTGCCGATTTGAAACGCAAAATTGCATTGAGACAGTTTTTCCTTCGTTAACTATTAATTTGTTATTACGAAACCAATTTGAAACTTCTGAAATTGTACTATTTATTGTTTCTTTTTTGCATAGAACATTCGTGCCATCGGCAAACAGGACTATTCTTCCATTTTTAATAGATGAGGGCATATCGTTTACGTACAACAGAAAGAGGATATGACCTAAGATCGAACCCTGTGGGACCCCATGTTCAATTGCCAAAGAATTGGAGAGATAAGTAAATAATGTCCTTTCGTGCCAGTACGGCATTTCTACTCTTTGAGATCGATGTTAAAGGTACGAAGTTATCGAATCTAGGGCAATACCACGAATTCCATAAGAAGGTAATTTTGAGAGCAAGATGTTATGGTTAATGATGTCAAAAGCTTTCGAAAGATCTAAAAATATCCCAATTGGTTCTTAATGTTGGTCTATTGATGAAGAGACATCTTTAAGGAAAGAAAAAATGGCAGTTTCCGTAGATTTTGATTTCCTGAAACCGTGTTGTGAGTCTGAAAACGCTTCGGTTTTTCCTGAGAAAAGTTCCATTCGCGTATAGAAAAGCCTCTCTAATATTTTTGAGAAAACTGAAAAAAGAGAAATTGGCCGGTAATTTTGAATTTCATTTTCAAGCAAGCAATTCCGTTTTTTAAAAAGAGGCTTAATTTTTGCTGTTTTGAAAATATCTGGAAATATTACTGTGTACAAGGAAGCATTGAAAATGTGAGTTAAAGGATGTATAATGTCAGGTGCACACGATTTTAATAAACAATCCGGAAATTCATCTAAACCAGAAGAATATTTATTTTTTAGTTTACTGACTATTCTGAGGATTTCGTTGGAAAAAGTCTCGGAAATAAGCATCGTGCCGAAATTTTGTTGACAAGCATATGATGTTGAATTTTGTGGCTTTAGTCCCTTCGTGAGTTCAACCGCAATTCTAGAAAAATGTTAGTTGAAGATATTTGCAACTTTGGAGTGGATCAGTTATCTACAATACTACAACCCCACATCAACAACCTGATCTGAAGACTCCCCTAAAAGGACAGGCAGATCGAGCATAGAAGAGCACTAGAGCACGGGGCGCGCAACTCTTGGTGCTACCCCATTGGAGTTTATGTTTTTAGAAGTTTAAAAGATTTAAATCGAATAAATGTGGTGTTAATAAAGTTAAACACTTACTCAT
Organism: Teleogryllus occipitalis; assembly: GCA_011170035.1. Taxonomy (NCBI): domain Eukaryota; kingdom Metazoa; phylum Arthropoda; class Insecta; order Orthoptera; family Gryllidae; genus Teleogryllus; species Teleogryllus occipitalis. The sequence goes on along the minus strand of BLKR01002092.1, from coordinate 195,115 downwards.
GAGTACTTTTTCTTGAATTTAAAAACCTTTGGGTTCTTTTCAATTGAAAAATGACATTTTCAGACTGAAACCATTAAATTAAATTCGGAACAAAAATAATGAATAAAGTAAAGAAAAATTTACTTAGCGCTCATGGCTCTCTATATTAATATGTATCAAATAATTGAGATCTTCAATAATATAACTAAATATATTAAAACTAGCAAGCAATGCTGATATGTGTAAATATTTATGTGATAGAATGTATACAATATACACATTACAAAATATAATATAATACACTTTATATAATTACAATAATTACACACAATTATAATACATTACGCAGTATAAGTTATGATAATTATTATTAAATATTTGAAATACATGTAAAAGAATTTGAAAATTTGACAACTGCGCGAAGAAAATTTTACTTCCAAAAACGGGCGCGTCATGCATGGAGTGCTGCTCTGAAACAGCGTTCACTTCAAAACAACGTTCTTTCACGACTGTTCACTGATATGATGAAACAATGAATGATGCAATATTTGCATGTTAGCCAATACCAAAAACTGCGAATACCTCGAGTTCGAGCACTCCAACTACAAGTTCAGCCCCAGAATAACAGGAAAACTGCCGATGGTTAAGGAATAGGCTTTTTTTTTCACTTAAATGCTTTACTTCATGGAAATGCTGCTAGATGAGTTACAAGCCCAAATGGTTAAGTTGCAAGTCACTTCCTTTAGTTACCGAAATCTGCTCCTTACTTATTTGATTCCACCGTGAAGAGTGAATGCTTCTTACGCATGTCGTGAAACCAATTTCTTGAAAAAACAGTGACGAACGTTTTGCCAATAGAAACACGTTTGTACAGATTAGAGAGCACCCGCACCCAGCGAATGTTATATTTGATGTGCTTTTTATTTGTCACGTTTAGTATTCATGTAATGTCATGGCAAGCATACCGGCTGATTTCGCTCAGAGGAGCTTCTTTGCTTGCTCATAGGATGCTCTTGTCTCAGCAAAAACTCTGACCGGCCAAGTGTCAGAGTTCCAATGTGAAGGATTTTGACACTAGCTAGATAAGCAGATGGAATTCAGGCGCTGTCTGGAGGAGAATTCTAGTGACCGCCTGCTCTAAACGGTAGTTTTCTCCAAAAAATACCAGGCGAATGCCGCAGTGGTAACCCATCAAACTGGCCACCGAACATGTGCGATATTACCTTCCTCTTCCTTCCTCTACTCTCCCCTGTACTTAAACAAACACACTGACAGTTACACGCACTATACCACCACATATGTCCGAAGATAAGTGGGAAGCTGAGAGCGCGACTCTCGAGATACCTGCAAAAAGAACCCCTAGCGCATTTCTACGTGTAGCTCAGCGCCAAATATTGCGATCTATCGGTGGTCGAACCCTGCCACCTACCGGGTTTAAAACATTTCTCATGCCAACGGGCCTAAGGTCCTTAGCAATTGACGTATACGGAAAAATCAATCAATCAATCGGTATTAAATGGTTTTCCTGAACGTCATTAAGGGGCCGAAAGCACCAACACAGTTGAACAAATATTTATTAATTCTTGTGACCTCTCTTTCGAGAGTTTCTCAATGGAACGGCGTACCACAGGAAACATAAAGTGCAAGTCAAGGCTGTTATTGTGCCATGTTATGCAATACATAAAGGTCTGAATCGACATTTCTCTCAAATGATGTGTTACAGAAGACAGGTACAAGAGGGGACATTTGTGAAAACAATGTGAAGTGTGGTCATTTTTACATTCTCGCCTCATGAATACTTCGTAAGAAGAGAAAGTTATATTATCGTGCGCCAGAAAACACCGAATTTTAGCCAGAAAAAAATTATTGCCAGGCTCTGGTAACGAGAAAGTGGATAAATCCAGGTGCTAAACATAGAAAAAAAATCATCAAACACGTGGTGTAGCCAGAATCCATATTTTGTCGTTTCTTGATACCGAATAATCGATTGACGGCAAAACGTCCGCCTGTCCGACCGTCTATGGTCCACACTAGCGCCTAAAACGATCAGACGATTTTCTTCAAAATTGATATTCCTCAATCGATCTGACTGAACTCTAGGCTTTGGGAGTTTCAAGTGGATTTTTTTAATTTTTGAGGGTACTTCACATAACGTCTGAAAATCATTTTCAAAATTTTCTCGAAAACAGCTCCAAATTTTTGATCAAACTTTGTCTTCGGATAACGTAAACAACGCTTAAGAGAATGGCGATAGTCTCATAATCGTTGAAATCACAAATTGTTTGAAAATTGAAAAAACGCATTTTTTGGGGCGTCATCCAACAACTATAATATTGAAGATAGATATTTTTTTCCTCAATGAAATATGTTACTTAAATTTTTCAACTTACAAACTATTATAAATCAACCTACCAGAATATCTAAAAAAATGAAGTACTGCCATTGATCAAATAATAATAGACACAAATGATTGCAGCTATTCAGTTGTTACATATAACACAGGCTTTAGTGACCACACAGCACAAATTCTCAAACTCGAATTGGACACTACAGTTATTAAGGAAACACTTTATAGAGAAACTCGAAACTTCTCTCAGGAAAACCTAGACAAATTTAACTCTCTAATAAGTTCAGAAAACTGGGAGGAGGTGTACAAAGCAACAGACACAAATACCAAATTCAACTTATTAATAAACATATTCCAAAGTTATTTCAACACTGTTTTCCCACAAACACTGAAGAAAACAACAAGCAAAAACCACAAATCATGGATAACAAAAGGAATCAAAACATCATTTGAAAGGAAACGAAATGCATGAAACCATCCTTCATCACGAATGTAGTTCTCATTTCATTGCTTATTACAAAACATACAAAAGTATCTTAAAGAAAGTAATTAAACAGGCCAAACTGTTAATGAATGATCAACGCATTGCCAAAGCACGAAACAAAACAAAAGCAATGTGGAACATTGTGAAAAATACTCTAAAAACAGAAAACAGAAACACTAAAAACATTGAACATAACTACAAGAACAATGTTCTGCGCAACCCACAGCAAGTAGCCAACACTTACAATAGACATTTCTCAGAAATTGGAGTAAAGTTAATACACTGCAATTTTGTTAATAATATAAATATGCAGTCAAATATACCCACATCACCAAATGCAAAGTCCATATTGTAACGTTCTCTCTCTAACCTCATCTATGATGGCCCGACGTTGTGGTGCCACCTGTAACGTATCACTCTTTCTACCTTGTAATGGATAACCCGCACTCTCACCTAGTAACCTTATAAGTGCCCGGAAATACTATCACTTCTTACTACTTATTTTCACCAAGTTACCATCACACCATTTCTTTGTGCCCAGCTTTCACCCTTAATTATGCCCGTCCGCTAGCTACTTTCAAAGAACCTCCTATTTTTATTTGCTTGAACTTTCTTATATGGGCGTGAGGCTGTGGCTGCCCTATACAGGACCTAAAACAAAGTATGTGGGCACGTGGGCATAGGTCTGCATCTAACTACTCAAAAATCAGAATACATTCTGTCAATTCGCAGACGAACCTATTGATGCCCGTCATTATTTATTCTTTCCTTAATCAAATTCTGAATTATTGTTTTCGGCTTCTTTATACATGAATGGGGTTGCTGCCCACTGACGACACACATGAAATTACCCCACAAAAACAAAACATATAAACAATACGATAACATACCATAAATCACCATAACAACAAAACAAAAATACTATTCATTCACACTGATATATATATATATATATATATATATATATATATATATATATATATATATATATATATATATATATATTGTGACGGACCGGGGTTCCGATCCTGTGCATCAGTAAATTTATTGAAGGGGTCAGGGTATCTTTTTGCGAATGGGCTCCGGGGTGGGGTAAACATTGATACGACTTCCAAATATAATTAACATACACAACTTTATTTCAATAATTATACAATAACCTTGTAACTCTTTTAGCTTGGACCCTTATACCTCGAATCACTGCCTTACTCGTTTACATAGTAGTCAAAATATTCGAATATGATACCAAATTCAACCTGCTGGTCGTCTGGCAGCGTTGTTCATGTCCGGTTCATGCCCACCAGACGTTCGGCACCCCTCGGCGTTGGTCGGCTGCCGCTTCGGCGTGTCCGTGGAGCGACCGTGGCGTCGCTGCCTCTCCCCTCCGCGTGTCCAACCGCCCTCGGTTCGGCGTGGCTCGTCTCCGGATTACACCAACTGCCTCGTCCATTCACCTCAAATATGAATTTCACTCACTATGCTAAAAATTACGATGCTGCTTCTTACGTCATATTACTATTACGCCACACGATTCTCCTACCGGCTTTCACAGCATCATTCACAGTCGTTAGCTTCCACACACTGATCACGTTAGATGCAGTCCTTGCCTCAATTACTCTCGTCGAACCTCTCACGAATGCGTCGCCTACACTTTACTAATATCTTCACTATTGTATTGTTCACTCACGAGTCTTTGATATCACATCTTACGCATCAGGCATTAAATGTTCAGCCACGTCCCGCGCAACACGTGCGCTCCCTTCCACTGCCTAGCTATTACTACAATTACTCTTGTCGAACCTCTCACGACTGCGTCGCCTACGCTTTACTAATATCTTCACTATTGTATTGTTCACTCACGAGTTTCTGATATTACATATAACATATCCGGCATTAAGTATTCAGCCGCGTCCCGCGCAATACGTGCGCTCCCCTACACTGCCTCGCTATGACTACAATTACTCTCGCCTCCCCGTCCGTTAAGTCTCGTCCGTTGCGCGACCACTTCTCGTGCTAGGCGATAGCCGCCAACTGACGCGCCATCCGAGTCGAAGAGGCTGCTTTTCGTTTCGTCTGGAAACGCGGCGCGTTTCATCCGGCGCGTTTCAATATATATATATATATATATATATATATATATATATATATATATATATATATATATATATATATATATATATTGTGACGGACCGGGGTTCCGATCCTGTGCATCAGTAAATTTATTGAAGGGGTCAGGGTTTCTTTTTTGCGAATGGGCTCCGGGGTGGGGTAAACATTGATACGACTTCCAAATATAATTAACATACATAACTTTATTTCAATAATTATACAATAACCTTGTAACTCTTTTAGCTTGGACCCTTATACCTCGAATCACTGCCTTACTCGTTTACATAGTAGTCAAAATATTCGAATATGATACCAAATTCAACCTGCTGGTCGTCTGGCAGCGTTGTTATGTCCGGTTCATGCCCACCAGACGTTCGGCACCCCTCGGCGTTGGTCGGCTGCCGCTTCGGCGTGTCCGTGGAGCGACCGTGGCGTCGCTGCCTCTCTCCCTCCACGTGTCCAACCGCCCTTGGTTCGGCGTTGCTCGTCTCCGGATTACACCAACTGCCTCGTCCATTCACCTCAAATATGAATTTCACTCACCATGCTCAAAATTACGATGCTGCTGCTTACGTCATATTACTATTACGCCACACGATTCTCCTATCGGCTTTCATATCGTCATTCACAGTCGTTAGCTGCCACACACTGATCACATTATATATGCAGTCCTTGCCCCAATTACTCTCGTCGAACCTCTTACGAATACGTCGCCTACACTTTACTAATATCTTCACTACTGTACTGTTCACTCACGAGTCTCTGATATCACATATTATACATCCGGCATTAAATATTCAGCCGCGTCCCGCGCAATACGTGCGCTCCCCTACACTGCCTAGCTCTTACTACTCTGCTCTCGCCTCCCCGTCCGTTAAGTCTCGTCCGTCGCGCGACCCCTTCTCGTGCTAGGCGATAGCCGCCAACTGACGCGCCATCCGAATCGTAGAGGCTGCTTTTCGTTTCGTCTGGAAACGCGGCGCGTTTCATCACCCCCTTCCCCCTTTTTTTTGATTTTTCTCCGGAAAATTCAATGACTTCATGGTCTATTCTTGTCCATTGCATTCTCTTGTTGGACAAAGTCTTAAATTGTAAAAATTATAATGTCCCACCACCTCTCTGTTATCGTTGACTAGTTTAGCCACGTTTGGGTTTGTTATCTGTTCAATGATGTACGGCCCCTCGTATAATGGAAAAAAATTTGCATACATCTTTAGTTTAGGGCTGGAAACTTTAGGGACACGCAACAACACTGTCTGCCCCTCGTGAAACTCGTATGTTCTCTTCTTCAACTTTGCCTTCCTGTCCTTACCCGCTTGCACTAAGTTTTGACGTATCTGTTCCGATGTCTTCGGTGGTCCTTCCTGAGTGACTTCCTCTCTCTCCAGAGCATATAGTATGTGAGGTGGTTTCCTTTGGAAATGTGCTTCCCAGGGTGTCATGCCAATACTGTCATGAGGAATTTGATTCAGCCAGCGATTGATGTCCGGTATTAACTCATTCCACTTCCCATGATTCTCATTACAATATGTTCTAAATAGTCTGGATAATTCTTTCATTATCCGTTCTGACGGATTTGATTGAGGGTGTCTCACAGTAGAATGAATTGGTGTCGCCCCCATGCCCTGTATGCCTTCTATCCACCTTTCACTGGTGAACATCGTTCCGTGGTCAGATAATATTTGTTTGAACGTCCCCGCACATTGAATGAATCTTTTCACGAGTTTCAAGCAATTATTTGAGTTAATTTTGTTCACTGGATATACTTGCACGAACTTCGAGAAGACATCCATAATTACAAAGATGTATTTATTCCCTTTCGTCGTTCGAGGCAAAGGTCCGTATGCATCCAATGCAGCCAATTCGTTTTTCTCTTTTGGTATAATGTGATGCATTGGCCCGTCATATTTGCGGTTGGGGTATTTAGCTTTGAGGCACGTGATACATGAACTTACTGTTCTCCTAATTTGCCTCCTCATTCCCTTCCAATAGCATAAAGATTGTATTGTTTGGAACGTCTTCTTGGCACCGAAATGTGCCAACGACGTGTCCACGAAGTTAATTAATTCACCAGTGCAATTTCGTGGAACCCAAATCCTCCATGTGTCTGGGTTCTCTTTGGTCTTGATCAGTACTGCTTCTTGTACTACTTTCCAGCGGTGTTGTTTTCATCTAAGTGCCGCTACGTCCACGTCGTCCTCGGCTAGTTGTCCTTGCTTAAATCGCTTCACCTTGTGGATTTCATCATCCCTTTCTTGTAATGCTACTAAGTCCTCCCAATCAAATAACGGTGATCTTGATATGCCCAAATCGATCACCATTACCTGAAATTCTCTCGCATTGGCGTATCTGGTCTCCCTACCTGGCTCTTTACGGATTAATAAGTGGTTATTAATTCCTTTGCAATGTTCTATATCGAATGAGTACTCTTGCAATGCCATCACCCATCGATGTAGACGATCGTTCTGTAGGTGGCATCTACTCAAAAACGTTAATGCCTGATGGTCAGTACGTACTTTGAAATGTCGTCCTTTCAAATACGGCTTAAATTTGGATATTGCCCACACTATAGCGTTTGCTTCCTTTTCCGTAGCCGAAAACCGTAACTCAGGTCCCTTCAGGGTTCGGCTTATGATGGACACGATTTTTTCTTGGCCATCGATAACTTGGTAGAGCATCGCCCCAATCCCAAAGTAACTGCTATCAGTTTGGACGATACATGTTTTTGAAAAATCGGGGTGGGCTACAAAGCAACTGTTATAAAACATGTCTTTTACTCTGTCAAATGCCTCCTGGTAGGCGTCGTCCCATTTCCATTTTTGACCCTTTTTTAGCAGTTGGTAGAACGGATACATCACGTCCGCGAATTTTGGACAGAATCTCGAGTAATAATTGCATGTGCCAATGAGCCTGCGCACTTGCTTACTCGTTCTCGGTGGCGGTAAGTTTCGGATTTCTTCAGCGGTTTCTGGTTTAATGCTTATCCCTTCGGTTGATATGACGTACCCAAGGAACTCGATCTTCTTGGTAAACCACGTTGATTTCTTCAGATTTAACACCAGGTTATTCTCTTGTAGAATCTGGAGCAGTTCTTACAAATCTTGGAAATGTTGCTCGATGGATTGCGCCTGCAGGACAATATCATCCACGTACGTTATGACTCGGTTCTGCATCTTTCCTTGTAATATTTGATCTACGCACTGAATCAGTGCCGCTCCGCTATTCCGTAGCCCAAATGGTACTCTACAAAATACATAGCATATTCCCTCGAACGAAAATCCCGTATATTTCTGGTCTTCTTCAGCAACCTGCATCTGCCAATAAGCTTTGCTGAAATCTGTACTCGAAAAGATCATACTACCCCCAAATCTTTGTAATGCTTCGTCCACTGACAGGGGTGCATCCCTAAATGGGAGCGTCACTGCATTTAACCGCCGAGCATCTAGGCATAATCGTAATCCTCCGTCCTTCTTTACAATTACAATGGGATTCGTGTACGACGTCTTTGCTTTCTTGATAATGCCGTCGCTCACCATGGATTCCAGCAACTCCGCTACTTCTTGCTTAAATACTACCGGTATCGGGTAGTTTCGCTGCCTAAAGGGAGTGTAATCAATAAGTTGTATGCGAAATTCAAATCCCTTGATCGGTGTCCGATTCTTCTGAAATACCCTTTTGTTTTCTATCAGTAGGTCTAACAGCCTGGTTCTCTGCGGGGCATCCAGTACTTCTATGTGATCAACCTGTTGTTTCAGTCTTTCTTCTATCTCCTCCTCCGACAACACGCCCGTACATATTTCTAATCCCTCTTCCATTCCCATATCCATCTCGATTCTCTGGCTTCCTAGTTCTACCACTCTGTGGTCGAGATCAATAATCGCGCGTCGTTCGGATAAAAAATCTGTCCCTATAATCACCGGGTACAACGATTTCTTTACTACTAAAGCTACCACTTCGTACTTCTGATCGCCAATTTCAGCATTAAACATTATTTGTTTCGTGATAGGGCTTGACTTCTTCTGAGTGGCTCCTATTACGTATGCCCTATTCATGGGCAAGCACATTACTTGCTTTCCTTTCGCAATCAACTCATTATAAAATTCTTCTGATATGACTGTTGTAGTACATCGAGTATCGACCAGAGCTTCCGTTACCACCCCTTCATACTCTACTTTGATCGTGGGACATTTTCTCATGCGAACTTCCGAACTTTTTTTCCTCTGCCACGGTTGTGATTCATAGGACACCGACTGAATCGTATTGATAGGGACCACATTCAGCTCTTCCTCCCTTGTGTCCGTCATGGGGTCACCTGTCATCACGGACTCTATCTGTTTAAAGATGTTCCCTGTCCCCCACTTGGACCAGGCCGTGTTGATTGATTGGGCGCACCTCGGTTCGTTCCTCTCTCTTCTTCTCGACGGTTTGGGTCTTGTCCACCCCACTTCGGTCTTTGATTACTCGGTTCCGATTGCCACCGGCTTCCTGTCTCGTGTCGCGTCCGTTGGTTGCCTGCCCCACCACCATTCCCTTGTCTATTGAATGGCTCCGTTCTTAACGCATTCACGTTTCCTTCCCTCTTATTCTTCGGGGCATTGGCAAATGTTAAGTCATATCCTCCTAATGCGTTCATAAAGCTCTCTAAATTGGTATGATTCGAACTTCGCAAGTTATTTTGGATCGACACGGGAAACTGACGTGTCAATAAACACATAATCTCTTGATCATTCATTGGGGGACGTAGTGTCCTACAATCTCCAACACGTTGCGTCGCATATTCCCGTAGAGTTCCCATCGACTGATTAAAATAACCATTCATTAGATTTAGCTTCACATTCATTTGGATCTCATCGTTCCAATACCGCTCATAGAACCGGTCTTGAAATTCCTTCAGCGTCCCCGGAAATACATCAAATGTGTCGGCCCACGTCCGGGCATTCCCCTCCAACATCAAATACAAAAACTGGACCTTGCATTTTTCCGACGTGTTGATCACGGTTAGGTGTCGTTCCGCTGCCCGCATGAATGCGCATGGGTTTTCTCGACCATCTCCCGAAAACTTCAGTGATTTCGGAGGCGTAAAAGTTGGTATTCCGCCCGCAATGATCGGCGTTGTCCGGCATTCTTTGATTAGCTCCACATCAGATTGCAGGGATGATACTCTTTCTTCACACATTCGTATGGTCCCCTGTATTTCTTCTTTGATTGCTGTATCATTTTGGTGTCTTCTTCCCTTTTGCGCACCTCGTTCGTGACTTGATCCTGGATGTTCGCTCTCTTGCTCTCCGCCATCTGGATTTCATTCCGAATCTGGTTTTGTACCTCCTTGCTCTGTGCGGTAATCTTCTCCTCAAGTTGTTGATGTAGGTCGGTTTTCAACTCTCCGCCCAATTTGTCAATCTGGGATTCTATCTTCTGATCCTGCTCTACAAATTTACTGGCGATGGATTGGTTTTGAATCTCGACCTGTTCCACTATCCTCTTCATTTTCTGCTGGGTTTCCTCGATTTGCTTGTTAAGAGGTCCTATTTGTTTTTTAATTTCCTCCATTAACTTTCCGTTCTGTTCCTCGATTACCTTCTTTTGTTCTTCAATTATCTTAATTTGTTGTTCCGCCTTTCTATCCTGTTCTTCCATTTTCCTATTCAATTCTCCGATTTTTTTCGGTCTTTCGGCCCTGTTCTTCGATCTTCCCATTCAATTCTCCAATCTTTTCTTCGTTTTTTTTGCCCTGTTCCTCAATCGCCTTAAGCTGCTTTTCCGATATTTTTTCTTGTTCCTCTGCCGTTTTATCAAGTCGGTCGTTAATCATTTTCATTATTAACATCAAATCTGATGATGTCTTTGCTTGGTACTCCTGACTTGGGTTCCCTGCTACCTGGTTCATCGGCGTTGATGTGACTTTTACTTCTTCATCAAAACAATCGCCCGACGTGACATCTAATTTACTTCCAACTCCAGTGTCCCTACTATCCAGGAACGTACTTCCGCCGATTCCTTCATCCGAGTCTTCTACACGTTCTATCTTCTCATTCCGTTCTAACATCGCCTTTTGAGCCTCCATTTTGCTGCCGCAATCTAATCTCTCGTCTTCAACTGCTTCGTATCGTTCACTCATTTTTCTCAATCGCTTTTACAATGCTTCCGTGCTTGCAATGCCGCCCTCAGCTCGTCTACGCTCGCAATAATACTGCAATTGTTCCCCAATTTAATGAATCTAATTCCTAAGTAATTGTATTGAAACAATGACCTATCAGTGATTCTAAGCATTAGCTGAATACACTATTCGTTTGAAATTTTGCATGAAAACCACACTTGTATAGTCTACTATATGATCAACCCAATTCTTCACTACACAGTTACCACATATGACATACAAATATCCACTCTCTGCAAATAAATTTTAACATCACCTATGCACATAAATTCACTACACAAAAATACCCTTCATAAAACACATCACATATATCCAAAATAATACAAATAACACTTCTGGAAAATTCCTGAAAACATTGGCACACACAACTTCAATTCAAATTCACAACAATAATTCACAGTTTCATTTCACACACTCCTGCAGCTTCCCTCAATAATGACACAAAAATATACTATATGCAACTTTCAAATGTTACCCCCCAAAATTCCAACAAATCAATATTAATTCCCTTCACTATTAATTACTTTCCATTCACTGCTAATAAACAATGCCCCTCTACACCTTGGCTATTCTACTTTCGGATGATTCTGACAATTATCTTGTAAGATTCATGCCCATATGCTCAAAATAATTGGCATATACAATTTACACCAAAATGACATTAACTTCTCTTTTGCATTCATTAAACTTTCCTACAAATTCTACTAATTTCTTTGCTTTGTCCAATACTGAGAAACAATTCAATTAACTGGTATATGTTATCATGTACACACATAATTATTCTAACAAACACTATAATTATATACTGTTTTCCCTTTACACATACATAATAGGTACTCTGCATACTGTTTCCTGGATTGACTGAATACACATTTAACTAAATAACATTTACATTCACAATTGTGCCTGTTCATAGCATGGCTTGAAAAAAATTTTGTGCTTCTAACAGTCACCCAGTTTGTTTTCACTGATAACATATAATTTAGTTTTGAACACTTAAAACATTATATTGCATTGCCTAGTCAAAGCAAATCTTTAAAATACACCCTTGAAACACTGCACTTAAAGATTTCTGTTAACACTATTTTTTTCACTTAATTATAAAATGTTTGTCCATAAACAATGAATGAGCACTGCATTACTAATTATAAACTTTTCTGGTTTTCAGTGGAGTACCCCACATGCCATATAAAAGATAAAATAATCAAGCAGTATGCACAGATAACACCAAACACCTCAACCAACTTATGCATTCATTTGAAGTTTACTTCTGTGTTCACAAATGCAATAATTTATACCCACCAGAATGAAACCAATTAATATTAGCACTCATTACATATTGTAGGATATTGGAATATACTCATGAATTTAACACACATTTTGTTTGCTTGGACATACTTAGTACATATCCCTGAAATTATTCTTAATACTACACCACCTCCTATAATTATATTTATTCCCTGATCCCACTGATTTTGTCCTAACATCTATGAATTGTTTCCAATGACCCTGTTATACATGAAATTTGAGCAAGTTAACATTTACAACTGCACTAAATTGAAATTTTCTAGTTATTAGAATCTCTGTTTTCTTTCCAAAATTATTTTAAAAACTGCTTGAAAACGTTACAATAATTCAATGTACTCCGTACAATTTTAACAATTAAATCTTTCCAATGTTTGGTTATATTGTATCTTTCTCATGTTTGTTTATTCCCCAGAGCCACATTACTTATATTTGCAAGTCCTGACTGTTCGGGCGCCAACTGTGACGGACCGGGGTTCCGATCCTTTGCATCAGTAAATTTATTGAAGGGGTCAGGGTATCTTTTTTGCGAATGGGCTCCAGGGTGGGGTAAACATTGATACGACTTCCAAATATAATTAACATACACAACTTTATTTCAATAATTATACAATAACCTTGTAACTCTTTTTAACTTGGACCCAATACCTAGAATCACTGTCTTACCCGTTTACATAGTAGTCAAAATATTCGAATATGATCAAATTCAACCTGCTGGTCGTCTGGCAGCGTTGTTCATGTCCGGTTCATGCCCACCAGACGTTCGGTACCAATCGGCGTTGGTCGGCTGCCGCTTCGGCGTGTCCGTGGAGCGACCGGGGTGTCGCTGCCTCTCCCCTCCGCGTGTCCAATCGCCCTCGGTTCGGCGTTGCTCGTCTCCGGATTACACCAACTGCCTCGTCCATTCACCTCAAATATGAATTTCACTCACTATGCTCAAAATTACGATGCTGCTGCTTGCGTCATATTACTATTACGCCACACGATTCTCCTATCGGCTTTCACATCGTCATTCACAGTCGTTAGCTTCCACACACTAATCACGTTAGATGCAGTCCTTGCCCCAATTACTCTCGTCGAACCTCTTACGAATACGTCGCCTACACTTTACTAATATCTTCACTACTGTACTGTTCACTCACGAGTCTCTGATATCACATATTATACATCCGGCATTAAATATTCAGCCGCGTCCCGCGCAATACGTGCGCTCCCCTACACTGCCTAGGCCTTACTACTCTGCTCTCGCCTCCCCGTCCGTTAAGTCTCGTCCGTCGCGCGACCCCTTCTCGTGCTAGGCGATAGCCGCCAACTGACGCGCCATCCGAATCGTAGAGGCTGCTTTTCGTTTCGTCTGGAAACGCGGCGCGTTTCATCCGGCGCGTTTCAATATATATATATATATATATATATATATATATATATATATATATATATATATATATATATATATATATCTTGTAACACACCCACCTACCTACTTTACCTACTTTACCACACGTGGTGGGTCGTGATAGCATGAATGCTCGTGAAGCGAGCTTACAATTCTCAGGAAGCAGGATCTTTCGGGTATGAGAAAGGTCTGAACCCTTAACACAATGAATCAAATAAAATAATAATAATATGAACATATATTCAATGAGAAAATTTACAGTGGCGCAATTTCACAATAGGTTATTGCACTTTAAGTAGCTGGTCACTGAAAAAAATGAAACAAGACAAAAAAACAAAACAAATAGGCGTCACCTCGACTGCCTGAACACACTTTCATCAACTACAATTTAGGATTTAATTACTTCTTTCTGAGTTTTTCCCCTACTAAATTATTTACTCTTTTAGCCTCTAGTTTTCCGTGCACGGCTTCTTTTCAAATGAATTTGATACTTGTTTCAAAGAAACCCTTTCACAGGTGCTAGCCTTGGGCTTCGCACTCACTATAATACTGAACACAAAAAAATATACGTGGCATTCACTTTACTTAATTCAAACCCTTTTACATGTCACAAAAGCAATTACATGAAACATAATACAACAAAGTGATCTTTCTGGATAATATTAACTGTACAACATATAAAATTTCTGAATCATTTACGTAAAATTGTACAAGGTTGACTTCTTTAAATGAATCTACTGACACGTGCGGTAAATGGCCTGGAAACCGCCCCTCACGCAGTTCGAAATACTTCTCCCTCCTATTTTAGACGTTTCACCCACTTTTAACACTGCCTTTACCTCACCAGCTCTGCGTCGCTCGCCTGTAGGTAACCTTGGGGATTTTCTGCCGCCCGCCCCGCGTTGCGTCGTCTCGCGTGCTGTGCTGCGACGAAGCAGTTCCTTCCGCTCGAACGCCGCCAAGCCACCAATTTCCGCACCTTTCTCTCGTTCTGAACCCGTACTATCTTCGCTCTAGACCAAGTCCTTCTCGCCTACGCTTCTTTCTTCCTGGGGTCCGTCTTCCACCGCCTCGTATACGTTCGTTCGCGCTTCCAGCCTCGAAATTATTAATGTTGCAAGAGTTATGCTCACATGCTCGGCCGACCTACCACACTAGGCATGTGTGATCTCAGCGAGCAATGTGAGATGTTGGATTAAATTACTGTCCTTCTGCGCGAATTTTACAACTTTTGAAGTTATTCCGATGTCAAAACAGTTACTTGGCTTGCTCTCCGAATTATTGTGACCGCGACGAATGATTTTGCACTCAATCTCCTAATTACTTCACTTTTCTAAGATACGCTTTTCCGAGCTAGCTTTTAACTATCAAGTTAAAATAAACTCCTATACTATCTATTTGTACTCGCCGTTACAGTTGTAGCAAAAGAGCTTCTTCTGGCCGCAGTTGCCGTAAAAGATAGTTTCTTCTGGTCGCCACCGCAGTTGCCGTAAAAAGATTCTTCTGGTCGTCGTCGCAGCTGTCGTAAAAGAGAGCTCCTCCGAGGCGCGCCGCGATACTTATGATACTCGCGCCTGGGGAAATTTTTGGAGGGGTGCATATTCTCCTCCTTTCGTAACCTCTCGGAAGAAACATTACCCACTAGTTCGGGCGTCGCAGTTTGAAAAGCTGCGGGCAGATGGCGCGTTTACCACAAAAAAATTAATGGTAATGAGAGGTTATTTTAATAAAATTGAAATGTTTAGAATTTAAATTATTTCCCTCGCCACGAGACGCTAAAATCGCGATGGAGGCTTTATCCAATCTCAAAATTTAGAAAAAATTGAAAAAACCTTCGAAGAATATAAATTCGACGTGAATTTAATCAATCATGATGGAGATAATTTTTTGAAAAGAGATTTGATTATTATAAAACATTTGAAATACTAGATTTTTTTTCATAAAGGCGCTCATGTCAACTCTCGAGATGTAAACGGGTTAACTCCATTGCATTTTGCAGCTATAAAAGATGAAGAATTTTTAATATTTGATTAAGTAATGGAGCTGATATAAACGCCTTCGATATAAATGGCTTTACAGTATTGCATTAGTGTATACAGTAATAATTCTAAAAGCGGGCGAAATCTCATATCGAAAGGGGTAGATGTGTATAGATCTCAAAATAGATTTTTCCTTTATATATGAATATATAAAAAAAATATTCAACACTATCTCAACTGGCTTATTATTCTAAAACAAAAAATGTTATTGGATTACGAATTCAATGAGTATGTAAATCAAAAGTTTCTATAGTTTATTTCAAAAATATGTATTTTATTGTTAGTATTTATTTTGTGTATATAGGTTTTTTCAAAAATGTGTATTTTATTGTTAGTATTCATGTCATTATGAAGTGTGATTGAGAATCAATGATTTAAATAAAAAAGTGAATGAAAAAATTGGTCTAATTACAAATCCCGTTCTCGAATACTTCATGGCTTTTTGCTTTCAGATACGGTCGCGATCATGCGACACAACACGCGAAAAACCGTGTGTAGATGCTACCGTGATAAGGTTGACACGCTTGAGAAAATTGGGAAAATATATACCAATGGCTTTAAGTACCTAAATTAATTTGGGCCAGTACGGTCGAGGAATGTTGCATGCATGTTGGGAAATTGATTTAAAATCTACAAGACATCCTGAATATTTTTTTATTTTACATATTTTGGTATCGGCGAAAACTCACCCCCCACTTAGAGATTTTTCTGAACTTGTTCATAGAAAATTGTCCTACCGCATTAAACTCTCTATCTTCAGTAATCAATGACCTATGCTCAGATAATAGAACGAGGCACTTTCAGTGATTAATGACCTATGCTCAGAAAACAATATGTATATTTTACGTTTTCTATTTTTCTTACATGTTTTGGAAAAATAAGTTTTTTTATTACAATAATTCCGATCCGCCGGCGCGTGCTTGCATGCGGGCCGTCCTGGGACAATGCGGCGCGGCGCTTCCGCCATCCCCATTGGACGTTACACGCGCGCGCAGGTATGTTTCACCCACCGCCTGAATCGCCTGTCGGTCCTAGGTCAAGTGCCGTTAGTGGAAGGGGGGAAGCGGCGGTCAAAAGAGGCCTTCAGGGGGCGTGGCGGAGCACATCAGACAGTGGGGGGGACACGGACCCATGAGCGGGGTGGCGTGGCGGAGCATTTCTTACTCAAAATTTTAGCTTCGTAAATATCGATTGTGATTTCTCAAAAATTTATTTTTTGTCAAAATAAGAAAGACATAATATCAAATCATTTTTTTTATTTAATACGTTCTTCCTCGTTCTCATTTTTTTCCTTTAAAATTCAGCATTTATTCGTAATGTAATACGTATGATGATATTTAAAACACTATTAATGGCCTTTATACGATATTTACATCCCGTTCTTCCAATTAGCACATCTTCCATTTTTATCAAATAGCTATAAGTACGTGTTAAATCCGCCTTCGTCACAAATTTTCTTACATTGTGGAATTTGATAAATCCCGAAAAATTGTCTGAAATATAATTTTTTCATCGTATTGCGTTTAAACGATTTAAAATGTACTTGGCGGTGTGTTTTTCTTTTTGAGAAAATGTCCTCATTATCAATGTTAGGTTTGTGCCATACAAATGGCGTCTGGCTGCTGCTTCTGTTTCCTAGCGCTATTCCGTAAGACGGCTTACCGGATGGTAGGGCTTTGGTTAAAACACTCCCCAAACCATGACCATGAAAACCTCTCCAGACAATGAAATAAATTATTGTAAAACTATTTAATAAATGTCTCGTAGATCAAGAAGAAATTCCCCAAGAATGGAAAAAGAAATTATACCAATTTGTAAAAAAAAGCAATGAAGAAAAATGTGAAAATTATAGAGGCATTAATGTCACGAGTCCAATAAGTAGACTGTACGGGCGAATAATTAAAGGAAGAATTGAGTCAGATAGAAAATCTGGAAGAACAAAGCGGTTTTACGGTTTGCCGTTCATGTATACACTGAAAAATAGAACTGGTTGCCGTACATTGATAAACGGTTCTCCCATCCAGAATTATAAGTAAAATTTGGCCCAGCTATTTTTTTGGTTGACGCATCGTAGGCACCGTGTGTGGCCCTTTGTGGTGCCTTGAACCACCACTGTGCCTTCTGAATCCCTTGTTCACGTAGTCCCGTGAACAACAAAATATTAGCAGTTCGTGGTTGATTCTCTCAGAATTTCGGTGAGAGGTTCCACAAGCCTTTTTTATGCTACAGTTCCTACATAAATGGTTATACCAAAAACGCAAAATTTTGCATCAACCCTTGTGTGCATGTACTGCTTACCTTGTGTTATATCCGTACCTGCAGTTTTAAATTGCTTTTGTAGTTAAGAATTTATACAATTTCGCAGAATTACATACATTTGTGCCAGAGCACAATAATTTAAAGCCACAAATATGAAAAGAATTTTTTGAAAACTTGACACTAAAAGCACTTGCTGAATAGAATAAGATAAATAAAAATTAAATCTGAAATAATTTTTCGTATTACTTTGCCAAATATGTTCACTCCTAACCTTTAATAGCAACAAGTGCTCTCTTAAGACCCCAACCTACAAAAAAACAACACAAAATGAAGCAAGATGCAATAATATAGAGTATTTTTAAATACGACTGTTGTTAATTCATGTCTTATATTAATTTATTTGGTCTCTTGTTTCAACAAGTCATTTGCAACTTGTACTGCACAATTGCGCAACTTGTACCGCACACATCAATATGTGAATGTTAAAACCTTTACATTCCATGAAACTAATTTATTAATTTTAACCTTTACATATTGAATGCTGTATGCCGCATGTTGCAAATGACTCAAGAGGAACAACTAAAATCAATCCAAATAAATTAATACATTGAAAATCAATTACTGTAATCAGCTTAGCTTTTCAGGCATGAAAACCACAAACAGGAATATGAACAAATGTGAAAAAATATGAAATAGGCAAATTTGGGAAACTCATGTGAGAAATAAACAGATGGATACAAATAAATATATGATACATTGTATTTGAAATAATTATTTACATTGTCTTTTTATAATTTTCACAACGAACATTTCACAGCAACAAGTTAGAGCTCATTCACGGTCCTAGGACAAAAAAAATTCAATGAATCCTAACTTAATTAGGTTTTCTAAGTTCCAAGAGATCTTGAATTGTAAGATACCAGTTTTGCATCTGAGAATACTGTAAATTTTCTCATAGTAGAAACATACATGTGTGCACATGAACATTTTGAGAGGAGCTCATAGCCTCCTGTAATAAAAATGTTACATGAAGTGCTTACTCCTTTAGAACATGAAATATAAAAGAGATCAAATTAAAGTCAAGTTTTGTGGTAAGAATTTTTAATGAAGAAATATTAATTACAAAAGATAATAGCTTTTATAAGTCCTAACATATTTTAACGTCAATCCCAAACAATAATTAACGTTTTAAAATCATAAAGTTTTATTAAAAACTTAAACATTTTGGAGTTAAAACAATGCAATTACACTTTCACATGAGAATGCTAGTTTCAAATTCATCAATTTCTATTTATTTTTTCTGAAATGTTATTGGCACCACTAGTGGATCAGGACACATGACAATCTGCTATTCAAATGAATGTCACATAGTCACTGTCAAAACCATAAAACCAAACCAAAAAACACGAAAACATGAGTCTTGATGACATTTAAAACTATTGTTTTAATCAATATTGTGGCCAATTATCAGATGCATGTACAAACTGTTTATACCATTAACCCATATTTGCCTAGTGTTCCATTATTGGAACAAGCGACTGTGGATTTGTCTTTGACTCCTTATTGCGGAACGCACTTCGAGGCTTCAATATATTACTAGAACTGAAACATAGGGATCGAATTTCCTGATGGTGCCAAGAGTTGATTTTAGTTCTAGATTGCACTCAGAACGGAGAGTGTTTATTGAGCTGTCGTTTCACTGCTGGCGCTATGAGTGATACAAGGTGAAAAAAATCGTATTACATTTTTTCTTTAAACTTTTTGTTCCGATGAGAATAGTTAAATGACATTACATTTTTATCAGTAAAGTCAAATATCTTTAAAATATTACTATTTAGCTGAGCTGGAAACAATTGTTCTAAAATGTTCCAATATTGGAATACCATGCACGAATGGTACCATTAATTATTATCTCAAAAATCAACTAATATATTCTTTTCTCTTAGATTGTTAACAACAACAAATAATTGCGATTTTGGAGGAAGATAACGATTACTTCAGTGTATTTATCTTTATAATGCCTTCAGACGATGTATCAGTGAGGAGGACAGCGGGAATAAAGATAGGTAGCACACTGAAAAACCTGGAACCCAACTTAGATCAGAAAGCGAGGCACTAATTATGCTCATACATGATACGTTTTTTGAACGCTAACGCTAACGCTGGGCGGGGTGGGTCTGTCTTAAGTGAAATAAAGCGTTCGCCCCTTTGAAAGAATGTTGCGGGCTGTGCGACGTGGTACGCGCTCTTCACCTCGGGCATGAGTTACGACATCTCTGCGAAGTCGTAAATCCATGTTCGCTTCGTCAAGAGTGCCCGGGCAGCAGAGAGCGGCGGACGGGGTGGTCGGCAGCGGTCTGCAGACGGTCTCGAGGGGGGGGGGCTTTGACCGTTCCAGGTCGCGGGGGTATTGAACAAATATTTCTCTTAATTAATCGCGGGTGGGGTTCTCATGCTCGTTCACGGAGAGTGTGACGTTTCAATATTTCAAATGATTACTCATAGAATCATGTTTTTAGCTTGTCTTGATATTTGTAGGTAAGTATTACTTTTTTTTATGAAAACTAGAGCAACTCCAAACATGTTATTTGACCACAAAAACTTATCTTGTTGTTCACAATTATCGCGCAGGTTCAAATATTACCACATTCGCCCCTCCCTCAAAAATCAGTCACATATTCTGACACATATGCAGGTTGATGCCTGGAGCGAACAGGTCGCTGAACACCATCTTCATCTTCAGACCGGTTGTTCAGGATTTCCTGTTTATACTTTCGGCTCTCTTTTTGTGGTTCCGATGGTTGATGTTCTGGAACGCCAAAATCTTAGTCTTCCTCTTTAATTTGAACTTCTCCTCGAGGTGCAAAATGCCGTGTTGAGATAGTTTCTCGGTCATTTGATAGTCTTACATCGGCATGTTCTGGATTTGCTTCTAATAATTCAACTTCTTCCACTAGCGGGTCGTATTTACTGCCACGAACAAGTTTTCTCATTAGAACAGGTCGAGTTTTAGTTAGCCATGTTAGCGTAGAGCTTCCATTAAGAGATCTTCTTGGATGATTGAAAATTCGCACGTGAAATGTAACATCGGTCGCTGTGCAGAGAAGAGAACGAATGGAATGTAAAGCAGTATTGAAACATGCTCGACGTTGACTGGTGCCAATTTGAAACAAGCCCCATCTTTCTCTTTAAAAACAAGCCCCACTAGGAGCAACATTTTGAAACATAATTATTACTGATAAATTTCATTTGGGCGCCAGGAAAAGGTTACACTTGTAACCTAATGATTCCTATGTAATTTATGTATCTCTCATTCCAAAATTATGTTGTGCTAGCTCAGTTAATTGGGGTTCGAAGTTAATAATTGTTGTTACTTACTCTGCAACCAATTATTCAATCTGCCATCCATACGGAGTGACGAGGAATCTGAAAATCTTATTAAAATGCTGGATTGCACGTAACGAACAATGATAATCAGCTTTCTTTCAACTTAACAAATTAGAATTTATTATATTGATAATCAAAAACGAATCATTCTTTGGTAATGACCAGTATTCTCTGTATTACAATAATTATAAACCTTGTTATTCATTCGTGGGTCTTCGCGCGCTCCCCACTTCTTCGTTCGATGGCGCTCCGTAGAACCTTCTCCGTCGACGCAGCAGAATCTTGCTTCTGGGTGAAGTCCTCGCCTAATGTCCGTGATCTGCTTCCAAGTTCTCCCAGCAATACTATTATAATCCGTGACTTCCCTCACTTGCGTCACGGGTGGACGCCTGGACACACTCACTTACTTTCTACAAGAACGATCTATCCTAATATAAGAACGATAGTTAATTTTATACAACTGTCAATTACAGTCTTTCTTCGACCTGGCGAAATATATCAAGAGCCGACCCACTCATCACCGCATTGCTCAAGCGAATGAATGTTCTTCTAAAAACTCGGAAGCATCCGAATTTCATGTCTGTTTCTTTTGTCTCTTAAAACAATGCTTATTACGGCTATGCTCGGTCATTTCAACCTAACGCCGGTTGTATATTTGTCATATAACGACCCCCTCGGGATCTTCTATTGATGTGCCTGTACTCTATATCATATAAAATGACATTTCCATTGTGAAAATGGTTCTTCATTTTGGTATATCACAGTATCAAGTATTTCTTCCCAATGCTCGGTTTTAAGATTGTTGGTTCGAAGAGCCAACATGACAGTCTTCCATATAGTTCCGTTGAACCTTTCAACTTGTCCGTTTCCTCTTGGGTTGTATTGTGTAGTTCGGCTTGTTGCAATATTCTGAGAAGTTAAAAACTATTTAAGTTCTCGAGACATAAATGAAGCTCCTCTGTCAGAATGTTTGTATTCAGGTGATCCAAAAACATAATAAATGTGTCCAATGCTGCATTATAGTAGTTGAGATATCAGCACATGGTATATCAAAAGGAAATCTCGAACATTCATCCACAATAGGTAAAAGATACTGATTCTTTGTTTTGATTGGTAGAGGTCCTTTGATGTCCAGATTCAAATTTTCAAATGGTGAAGTAGCTTTCATTATGTTTCCTTCAACTTTATGAAAACGCTGTTTAATTCTGCACAGACCTGGCATGAATTAGTAATCCTTTTTATATCTTCAATGGAGAACGGCAAGTTTTTGGCGTGGAGCCAATGGTTCAACCAAGTGTTACCCGGATGATAAAGTGCAATGTATAGGGAACTGAGATACACATTTGAAGTGATAGCAGCGCTTATTTGGGAAAATGTATCTGCACACGTTCTCACTCCCTGGACGATAAATTATGTCACACTGTAAACAGCAAGTTTGAGGCGCCATCGTAATTTTTTTCCTTTTTAATTTTACTGGCATGCTGTTGATTAAACATAAGAGACAGAGTGTTGATCCGTAATTACTTCAAAATGATGACCAATTAAATAATGTCGCCAATAACGCAAGGATTCCACAATGGCATAAGTTTCTTTCTCTACAGGTGAGTGTTGTTGCTCTGACTTGTTCAGTGTCCTACAGAAGAATGCAACAGGTCGACCTGCTTGGCTTAAAGTAGCAGCTATGGCAAAATTCAATGCGTCTGTTTCGTCTGTCCTTTAGTGTTCTATGGTTTCTACCCTGAATGGCGCGCCATCTTGTACTCCAGCTATTGTTGCTTTAGCCACAACATCCTTCAAGATCTTGAATGCTGAGATCGATTTCTCTGAGAGTGGCAGATGATTCTTCCTCAAGGTTCCGCTTTTTTTATTGAGGTATACACTTGCAGAAATGCGAGAACATATTGAAAGTTTGCCGCAAAGAATCTGAATCTTGAGGAATAGGCAGATAAAGTAGAGGTTGAAGGCGATTAGGATCAGGTTTGATTGTCTTGTTGGAAATTAGGAACCCAAGTAAGTTTACTGATTTCACAGAAAACTTGCATTTTTCTTTGTTCAGTGTCAAATTATATTTTTTAGCTGCAGCTAAAATCTTTCTGGATTACGGTCGTGTTCCTTTTGGGTCATTCCGCATATTGTAACATCATCTAGATATGGATACATACCGTCCAGTCCTTCATCTTGAACAATCTGATCAATCACTCTTTGAAAACAGGCCACTCCATTTGTTACTTCGAATGGAACACGTAGAAAATGGTAGAGTTTTCAGCAAGGTCTAAAAGCTGTGCATTTTTTCTCCGACTCCAGAATAAGTTATTGATGATAAGCATTCTTGAGATCTATGATGCTGAATACTTCTTTCGCCGAAACCTTAGCAATTATTTCTTCAATCTTTGGAAGTGGGTAAGCATCTAGCATTGTAAATTTGTTTATAGTCTGTGAGTAATCAATAACCATTCTTGTTTTCCAATTTTCTCCCCTTACAACAAAAGCTTGAGCGCACCATGGTGAATTGCTAGGTTCTATGATTGCTTCATGCATTAGCCTTTTAATCTCAGAGTCTATAAATTGGTTATTTTCGTTAGAATGTCTCCTTTTTGGTAGCTATTGTAACACAATTAGAAGTTAGGTTAGCAAAAACGAAATTGGAGGTACCTGAGCAACAGCCGAACTGCAGATATCAAAAGGAGGCTGCGGATCTTGAAAAGCTATGTTCACA
This sequence comes from Teleogryllus occipitalis, assembly GCA_011170035.1. NCBI lineage: Eukaryota > Metazoa > Arthropoda > Insecta > Orthoptera > Gryllidae > Teleogryllus > Teleogryllus occipitalis. The sequence continues at coordinate 170,940 of BLKR01002092.1, read as the reverse complement.
AAGGAATCACTATATATTTTTACTACTCGTATATTTACTGTAGAACATCATGGCCGATTATAGCATGTGAGCAAAGGGTCTTCATTATCAGTATAGGAGTATTATACATAAAACCCATTTCCATACCGGCTGCACATCGTCCCGTTATTCCAGTATATAGAGAAGAATTTGTCATCGCAATTCTACCAGACTATGGTAGCAACTTGATGCCACACCTCCTTACAAAAGAATGGTTGATAAAACTTAGCTTCCTGTACCTATTAACGCATTAAACTTCATTCCATTTATTTTGATCTCCACTATTGATTTTTGAAGACCGTTTGGCAATGTAAAGGTCGATGCAGTTGACGCATTCGAAGAAGTTGCATTTGATAAAGGACGGTTGGACGATTTCGACCTACACACGCGTTGATAATGTCTTTTCTTGATGACCTACATTCAGGAGCTCTCGCAGGGCGCGACGTTCTGGGCTGGCGGCATCCTCCACAAAAATAACACTTTTCAGTTGTTGACAACAGCCACAGTAGGAGTAGGTCTCTTTACATCTGGGCTGTCAGCGTCATTAACAGTAGAGGTAATAGTATTGGAATCAGAATAAGATGGTGAATGTTGTTCAGCCATTTCTACAGCTCGAGCTTGGTTGAAAGCTGCGTCCAGGGCAAGCGTACTGTTCTCAAACAATCTTTGTCGAATTCGAGAACAAATCAAACCACCGATGAATGCATCTCTAATGTATTCATTCTTGTTGTGGCGTTTTTTAAGTTGCAATCCCTGCCCTGTTTCAAGACTTGCAAGTATCGATCTACTGATTCTCCAGCATGCTGTCGTCTAGTCGCCAGGCAGTGTCTAACATAAAATACATTTCTAGGTTTTACGTGTGGAGATTGTAGAGTGTCTATTGCATCTTTGAAAGTATTAGATTCACTAATATACTGATACACATTAGGAGCTACATGGTTTGTTAAAAGCTGTAACTTAATTTCATATGACGCATCTTGGATGTGGCTTAGAAAATTTGAGAATGTTCGTTTTCAGTGTAACCGCTTTTAATCCGCAGAGATTGAGGTTGGATCCACATCGAATATTTCCGGATTCCGAAATCCGTAAACGGTATTTATCCATACCGTTTACGTTCTTCTATTTTTTGTTTGTTAAATTGTTGTGAAAAATGATTACCTTTTATTCAATGTTTTAACACAAATCCAGACACAAAAACAAACTTGAATTCGACAACAGTTAACATAATTAACATCCACAGTCTTGCGATGCAAGCGAGCGACTGACTATGCCACCAAAACACTAGCAAAAGAATGCTAGTGTTTTGCTAGCAAAAGAATGCTAGCTGCCAACACAAAAGTTCAAATATTACCACATAGGTTACAGATTCCGCCCACCTTCGTAATTCGCAATTCACACTTCTAAACTTGTCCTGTCATTCTCAGATATTTCACGTAAAAACGTATGTATTATATTTTAGCAATAATATAAACAACCCCTCAAGGACACAGTTCTCAATAAATAATATGTTATTTACTTGCATTGCCTGAACGTGTTGTACAAACACAGCATCATGTATAAGAATATATGAGAATATATAATATTTACTAAACTAAAATTAGTACTAATATTAGTTCAGTAAGTACTGAAATTTTGTGTACCTTCGAGGTTTTATTTATGTAAAAGCTAAGCCCAACTATTACGTATATCACCAAATCAATAATTTTCTTGTGCCACCATCAGAATGTAAATTCTGCACAGAAAACTGCAAACACTTTTTGAAAATTTGATAAAAAGTGCAAGATTTAAACTTTTAAATAATCATATATGTATTACAATTAATACATTGAAAAATTAATAGTTAAATTATATTAAATTCCTGTAAACTTAGTGTTGAAAGTTCCTCCACTCGGTGAAAAATTACGAACATTTTTGGGTATGTTTATGAACATTCTGGATTTTTTTCCCAAACGGTTATTAAAGTTAAATGAAGGTAATATTTCTCTCGATTATAATAATTAATAGACGTTTCTAAAATAAATATATAAAAGGCTGACAGGTATAAAAATATACAAAAAGGGATCGCTTTTATGCCAATAGCACAGGGGCTCGAAATTCGTTGGCACTTTTCATAACCGATGAAAGGGCACGTGGAACTATCGCTTTCGAAGAAGCGATGCAAGAAATCGGCAGGAAAAGGAAATTAATATGGAAAGAAATCTACTCTAAACACGCAATGACAACATCCGACTGGAAACGAGCCAACTATGAACTCAGACATCTGATGACGCGATTCGCTGTACATGGTTTTCATCACAGACTCTGCAGTTACAGAAAACATCACGAGCTAGATTTTCAGTATATATGCAAAATGTGCAACAAGTGCTGCAATCGCTATCACATGATACGTGAAAAACGAATGTCACTAACTCGGTCGAACAACGCCTCAGAGCCGGTAACAAAAACCTTGTTATCAAGGCCACGACTAGATACATCCTCAAAAACACGTACAGAGAAAGCATCTAGATCCCATGGCAATGCCCAGGAGTGCTCGGTTTCAGAGGAAACTCCTGTTGGGGAGGAAGGTCGCGCATTCGGTTCCCAACGTCGGAATCAGGAAAAAAGAAAACTGTCATGGAATACTAATGGTTTCTCCTCGCGATGGGACGATTTTAAACTGTTGTCCCGTTACAATCCCCTGATAATCTGTCTCCAAGAGGCTCAATTCACCCCACGTCGTCCCTTGTCTCTTCACGGTTTTCCCCTTATAGGTTCGATGTGGATGATGGTCTCCATGCTCATGACGGAGTTGTTTCACTGGTTCGTGATTCTCTCCTTCTACAGAGGTGCTTTTTCAGACCGACTTTCAAGCAGTGTGTGTACAGGTACACCTTCCATCCCTCCCATCCACTGTATGGAACATTTACATCCATACAGAACTGAGTGTATCAGCTGATGAACTTTTGAACTTGATGAACCAACAACCCTCTCCGTTCGTGATAGTCGGGGATGTAAATGCCCACAGTCGTCTGCGGGGCTCTTCCCGCACTTGTTCGAGGGACAACGTATTAGTATCAGTAATAGACACCGCGAACTTGGTTATTCTGAATTCCGGAGAACCAACTCATTTTACCGTCGCCACAAAACTCGAGCACGTATCGATCTAGCTCTTTGCAGCCCTCCTCTTGCAACCGTCCTGCACTGGTCCATCCTAGACGACACGCACGGAAGGGACCGTTACCCCACTATCGTCCACATTAATGAACTTGCTCGTGGGTTGCCGCGCCCCTTTCAATGGTTTGTCCCACGTAGTGACTGGCTGACATCCCAAGCGAACGTCAGTCTATCGGAGGGCGTTTATCAGTGTGGAGGAAATTGCAATACATTTTATCAGTGCTGTATCATAAGGAATTTCTAAGGCGACCGGTAAATCGCGACACTCCTTCGTCCCGTGGTGGAACTTGGATTGCTCAAAGGCTGTACTCGTAAGAAAGTGTTGGCGTGTCACCACATCTGGTATGGAGGAAGGTACTCAAATTAAAGGATATTCTTCCCCAAACTCAGTGCCAGTCCTTAAAAATTGTTAGATTATCTCAGCTCGAGACGTCATTGCAGAGGGACTTGCCACTCACTATGAAAATGTATCAAGTTCGGCAAACTACGTTCCAAACTTCTTTGTGCTTAAAGAAAGAATGGAAAACCGCGCTTTAGATTTTTCGAGCAGAGCACACGAGGATTATAATACCCCTTTATCTACGTATGAAATGCTTTCTGCTCTGATGCTAGCGAAAAGAACCGCACCAAGTCCAGATGAAATCCACAATTTATGCTGCAACATCTTCCCGAAACGGCCATGTCTTTCTCTTCAGGCTCTATAATCGTATCTTGGAAGAGCACACCATCCCTACTTTTTGGCGAGATGCCATCATCGTCCCAGTTCCCAAAGAAGGGAAAGATCGATCACTGCCATCAAGATATCGACCTATTTATCTCACAAGCTGTGTATGCAAAGTACCTCAGTAGCTGTGTATGCAATAATCAACGTTTGGTCTGGACGTTGGAGTATAAAATCTGTTGTCGCCAATCGGGTTTAGAAGACCGGTCAACCTTGGACCAACTCGTTGCGTTGGCAACTACTGTCTCTACATCGTCTTGAGACATCTTCTGGCCATATTATTCGATACAGAAAGGCCCACAACCCCATTTGGAGGCACGGCATTCTGCAAACCCTACACTCTTTGGGATGGAGGGGAAGCTTCCTCTATTCCTCCAAAGCTTCCTTTCGAACAGAGCCTTCTGTGTTCGTGTGGGTGATAGGCTATCTCGTAGTCACTCTCTTTAAAATAATATCCCTCAAGGATCAGTCCTCAGTGTCACTCGGTTTGCCATCGCCATCAATGATATGGCGTCGACTGTGCGAGAACCTGTAATGGCATCGGTTTTGTGGATGATTTTGCCACCTTCTGTTCATCCAGTAGCATCAGTGTGATCCAGAAGCAACTCCAAATAGTGCTCAACAAGCTCCATGAATGGAGCACGTCAATAGGCTTCAACCTCTCTGCCACTAAATGTATCGGTTTGCATTTCCGCAGGATATTCCGTTTGCATCCAGTCCTTTACTTGGGAGAAAATCAGCTTCCTCGTTCCTGGGGCTCGCATTTGACAAGTCCTTCACGTGGCGTGCTCATATCCGTGGAGTACAAACCAGATGTGTCTCCTCCCTTAATCATCTCCGAATGCTGAATGGGGAGGTGACCGCACTACCATATTGCGGTTATATATATCACTCATCCGCTCCGTTTTGGATTACGGTAGTGAAGTGTATGGCTCGGCAGGTCCCTCCACTCTCCGACCCATCAATAGTATACACCACTCTGGTATCCGTCTCTCAACAGGTGCGTATCGCACCAGCCGAATTGAGTGCCTTGTAGCCGAGGCTGTTGAGGCTTCCTTAAAACGAAGGCGGGATATTTTATTATATATTGTGTGATATATATTTTATATTCATCACCTTCTGTCTCACCACTATGTTTTGGGTCCCAGGTTATCATCCCTATGGTATGAGTTGGGTCCCAGGCCATGTGGGAATCACCGGGAATGAGCTGGCTGACCAGGCGGCGAAATGGGCGACCGAGAAGACTCATGTTGACATTCCTTTTGTGCCATCTTCCGATTTTAAGACATTTTTAAAACGATCCATCTTTAGAGCGTAGCAAACAGAGTGGCACAATACCATCTATAAAGTAAGTGTAATAAAGGATTCTGTTAATGCTTGGCGTTCCTCATCCGGACCTTATAGGTGTGAGGAAATCAATTTAACCCGTCTGTGTGTTGGACATTGCCACTTTTCTTTCAGTTTCCTCATTGGAAGTTAATCTCGTCCTCCCTGTGATTCATGCAGGGCGGTTCTTTCAGTGGAACACGTCCTCCTGCATTGTATGAAATTTGTTAACAGTCGACGAAGACATGATCCAGGCAACTCTCTACGAGAGGTGCTCGGAGGTGATGACTTTCAAACCTTTTTGTTTTTTGAGAGAAAGCGGAATATATAATTCTATCTGACAGATGAGGGCAATGTTTCTGTTTTCCAGGTCCCAGATTTACATTTTTGAACTCTTTGTCTTCTTGTATATTTTATGCGTAAGTGAAGTTTTATTTTTCGATACGTATGTGCTTTTAAATTAGCGGGTAACTTGCATCTGCAACACTTTTACTAGATCTTTAATTTCTTTATTTTTGAAATACTTTGACATGGGCCTTACGGACAATGACCTTAGTAGTCGTAGCACTCTTTAAACCTAATCTATCAATCGTTTCTGCAGAATTCATCACCTCCATAATCACCCTTCCCTTTTCTTGGGAGTCATCAACTTTCATTTGTTGAATCCATAACTTTCCTTTGGCTCACATTCGACAAGAGCTGAACCTGGCGAAAACACATCCGTAAATTACAGGGCCGATGTGTATCACCTTTAAATCTCCTTCGCAATCTTATTAGTCGCTCTTGGGGCGCAGACCGTGTGTCTCTTGCATTTGTATAGAACCCTCATCCGCCCTATCTTGGATTATGGATGCATAGTGTATGGGTCAGCGTCTCTATCGACCCTCCGGCCATTAAATACCATACATTGCCGGTATAAGGATCAGTACATGCGCCTACCGCACGAGTTGCATGGAATGCCTCTTGTCCGAGGATAGAGAATCATGTGAGCCGAATTTAAAATTTAAAATTTTTTTAACTTGACACAGCAACATTGCGTACTGGTCTTAAAATAATTTGACACGGGCGCCAATAACCTTAGCTGTTGATGCGCCGTTAAACTCAATCAATCAATCGTGACCCCGCACATACATATTTACATGATGGTCACTAATGGGTCACAATTTTTGAAAGAGTGAGTACTTATTCAAATTCAGTGATATTTAGGATATTTCAAAGGAAAAACCAATATGTAAATATTGAGTGGAAGTCAACATGAAAATCTCAAAATTTTGACATTTTTAGAATTTAGTTTAATTTCATTATTTGGAGTTTTCTGAATTATTTTGTATGTATTAATTATGGTGTTGTCTATATTAGAACGTGTTTTTATGGCTCTGTTTCATTGTCTGCACCTGTCAAAATAGCTCCCGAGTTTCACATGTAAATTTTTAAACAGGTACAACTTGGGAACTAATTCTGAGGCTGTGGTTTGTTTTACACTATTCGGAACGTCTTATTTCATAGGTTGCATGCACTTTATTTGATTGTTGTGATGTAGTATGTGTTTGTTTTCGCACGTTGTATTGAGCAGGCAATCATATTTCTTCATCGTTCTTATAATGTATCTAAATTTTGTGTAAAAAAATTACTAGAAGCAGCCGATTGTTCGCAAAACGCTAATTTAGAGAAAATAAACACACCAGGAAACCATAAGAATGTAATGAAGATTTGTGGCATAAACATTCAGAGAATATGTTAGTCTGCGAGTGAGACCCAAAGCAGGAAGGGACATTTTATAGTGCTCTAAAAAAACGAAATGGAGTTTCAGAAGCAGAAAAATTCATTAGTGATAAATGAGTGAATATTTTAATAGTTTTAAGCATTTTAAACGACAGTATACGTAGTTTTTATTTAAGTAAAGTATGTACTGGTAATTTTTCCTTTGGCTGACTTTAAAGCTTGTTTCTGAAAAATGACATTTGTTGGACGAATGTTCCTTTTTCTCAGAATATTCTCAAGCAATGGCAATGGAATTTCTATAGAAGGTTAATATATAGACAATGAGGGTTATGTAGTATATTTATCAATATAACTGTACAAATATCAAAGTTATACTAAGATAAAATCAGATTTTTTAAACCAAACTTTGGACATTATTTTTTCATAAAATTATTATTAATAACACAAATATTATTACTCTACTAGAGCATGTGTGTAAAGTGTTATTTTATTGTAACACAAAATTTCAAAATATTATTTTTTATACTTCCTGAGCAAAAAGAACATGAAAATGGTCAATTTAACATGGGCAACATAGGACTCGTTGACTCCCCTTTAGTGTTTTTAGCAAGAAAAGGAACTTATTGTGGAAAAAACTACAAACAAAATACATGGAACAAATTCGTTGCTACAAGCGGTAATTTAGAACGCTAAGAGAACTCTGTAATAAGCTGTGCTTCGCTCTATTGGAGAAAGCCTAAGCTAAATCAATTTGAAGCCCGGTTGAGATGACACGAACCTTGAAATAAACACCAGTGTGAGCCCCACCCGTGACTCTCAAGGCCCTCACAGGGAGTATTGCTGGGGCCCAACAGTAGGCCTCACGGCGCCAGCGGTCTAGCGGCGTGAAGCCACCAGTGGCCCTCATGGCAGTCAAAGTGTTAGAATTATTTTCTCAAAACGACTGATATAAATAATAATCTCTATAAAAAATAATAATCTCATAGGTGGGCAAGGACGATAAAAAAGTTCTGGACCCAGTTTCGGTGAACTCTGAATTATCGAAAATTGCAAAATGTTAATCGGAAAATTGAAGATGGAGATTTTTATTTTAAATGAAATGTACTTAAAAGTCTGGTCTTTAAAGAAGGTCATGTACATATTTCTTCAAATAAAAGTAGTTTTCACGTAATTTCTTCTTGGAGTTAATGCAAGTTAAAAAAAACATTTTCTCAAAAACTGCTCCAAATTTGTTCATCAATTTTTTCCCAAGGATAGAACAAGGGACTGTTAAAAGAATGACGTATGTCTCATTTTCGTTAATCTCTCTGAATTTTCTAAAAATGGCAAATTTACAAACGATGCGAGAAAGTATGTGGTTTGGTAGCACCTACTTTCTGATTTCTTTGCAAATATAAATATCAGTATCGTGATAAATATCACTTAGACACTAGGGTTCTTGTGTAAATCGGAATCATGGTGTAGAAAAGTAAAAATCGAGAGTAAATGAAATAATAATAATAATAATAATAATAATAATAATAATAATAATAATAATAATAATAATATATTTATTTATACATAATCAGAATACACTTTCTGAAGATTGTTCATTAAAACCTTGCCTGGTTATGTCTCATGGGTCTTTAGCCCTAATTCAAGTAGTAGAATAGGTAGGATCCTTGCCCTGTCATCCGAAGACCTTCCTTGTGTCGAGCAGTGCCTCCAAGTGGCGGCGTTCGTCGGTGTCGAGGCTCGGCTTCAGTCTCCTGAAATTCGGCCTCCTGTATCCAGATGTCAGCACCCGGCCCACGCGGAATGCCTGCAGGCAAGGGGGGCGCAATATACCATATATCGATATTTATCTTGTATCAGTTGCATACGCTGAAACTCCATTTATGTTGAATAAAAATAAACGATATTACGCTATTTTTCTTGTGCGGTCTTCCAGTGGGCGTTACAACCCGTATCTGCGACGCCAGACTCGGACTTTCTAGCAGTGGTGGCTCGCGCATGTTTTTTCATAGAAGGAAAACAAAGTAGTCGATTGCACGAATTACTTCAAATGAAACAAATTAGATTACATGTGTCTATTGATGTTTCCGATCATGTTCACTGCTCTGGTCATTAGTCCCGTTGGTGTAGTGAATGTTTTCCTTAGGAAGTGGTGCAATGGCGATATCCGGCGCCGATTTACACTCCGGCTCGCCTACATGTGTGGTAATGTAGAGGATATGTTGTCGAAGAAAGGGGAGAGGATAGAACGAGAAAGCAAAGATTGCACGCGGTCCGTGGCCCATTTCGTAGGATATTGCTTCGATGTTAGCGTGGTGTAGATAGCAGAAACCACGGAAAACTACAGGCCAAGAGCAGTCGCATACTAGAATTTTCCTCGGAATTCTAGGTATCTAGCTAGTGTTAAAAACCCGCGTATGTCGGAACTCGAATTATAGGTCTTTCCGGTCAGAGTCGCTGCAAAGATAACGGTAATGAGCTTAACTCAGCTGGTACATGTCTCAGTGTCTCATCTCTTCAGTCAGCTCATGTTATAAGCTTTCACCGGCATGCAAGTCGTATGTCAGACCATTGCCCGACGTAGTGTGATACGACTCACTGACCATGAGGTGTTCATGTGGTTCGCAAAGAAGCCAATAGACGACAGATCAAGGGAGATCCTCCCCTCGTACCACATAGCTTCATTGGAAAAATATTTCCTGCTTTGGTCGCTAGAGCGTACAAGCGATTAACATACGACAGAAGGAAAGGCTCAGAGTTCTCAGAGCGACATCGAGTGATTTGGAGCGTTTGCGCGTACCTTAAAATCATTGGTAGTTAAAAGCCATGAATATAAAGGTAAAGAAAACAAAGACTCTTCTGTCATTTCATTAAAATTCGAATCTGCCCTGCTACTGAACAAATGACTGATAGCTGACACCGCATGGGAGGCATCTGGCGACTGATTTCGAAGACAGGAAGACAATTGATAAAGGATGGCATGTGACAAGAAGCGGGCGTTCTAAGCTATTCACCTGAAGCAAAAACATTTAATGTTGTTTTCTGTTTTTATTACAGATATTCTATTTATCTACTGTTTTTAAATTTTCAATATAATTATTGAAAATTGTGGGAAATTAGATGTAACTGTTTTTATTAAAGAAACCCAACTGAGTTTTTATTTCAAATTAAATACTTGAAGGGATATAATGATTATACACAATGATTATATATATTTCCACAAAGCTATCAACTAAAAAAATCATACATTTTTCCCGATAACATTAATTATTTTTTACTTTCTTACTTCCTAAGAAGAAAAAGTATTGTAATCGTGTGCCGGAAAAAGGCAAATTTACGCCTGAAAAACTATTACTGCCGGGCCCTGGTAACGAAAAAGTGGATAAATCTCGTTCATACATATAGTAAATTACTTCCTCTAACACATGGTGAAGCTATAATCTATTTATTGTGGGTCGTTGATACCGAAAAATCGATTGGCGGCAAAAAGCCTGTCCGTCCGTGGTCAATTCTAGCGTTTAAATCGTTCAGCCGGGTTTCTCCAAAATTGATGTTCCCCGATCGGTCGAACGAACCCGAAGTTTTGGAAGTTTCAAACGGATATTTTGATTTTTGAGGGTACTTTACATGATGCATCAATACAGTTTTCTCAAAAATCACTTCAAATTTTTCGACTAAACTTTGACCTTGAATAGCGTAAAGGCCGCTTATGAGAATGGTGTAGGTCTCATGTTCGTTGAAATCCGTGAATTTTCGAAAATTGCAAAAATGCAATTTTGTGGGGTTGTCTTGGAGATGACTAGTCAAAAGACGTTCTTTTGTTGCAAAGAAATGAGCATCTGCATATCGCTTGAATACGTTCAAGCGTATTCCATCAAGTGCAGAAGAAGACTCAGTGTTCTGCTCAACATGTGAAATAGTGTTTGTTACAAACGCTCCGTTGTTCAGTTACGCAAGATTACACAATCTACAGAGACGGTTTCATAAATTTCCGGAATGACCACGATAACGCTCATCAATGGGAAAACCTTCTGAGCAGTTGATAACTTTGTCTTTCTTTGTCGTAATGAAACTATATGTTTGGCCACACATTTGCAGCCGCCAGCTCAGTTTTGTGGAGACTACTTCAGTTGGATGGGGTGCGTGAAATATCATGGTGTTCAGCTTCATGACAATGAATCTGTGATTATCGACCAGATGGCAAAGAATGCTATAAAGGACAATTGGAGCGTTTATCCTTATCAACTTTTTTTGTATTAGGGCTTCACAATAAGCGTTTTTCTGCCGAAAAATCGCCATTTTTGTCGAAACATTACTTAATTTTCTCTATATTACTCCGTGTATACGTACGCACAGAGAAATTAAAAATTGGTGCTAATTTTAAGAAAAAAGTGTTTAAAAAGTGAAAACTTGCCTATATTTCGTGCGAAAGTACATGTTGAAAGTTGTACATGACTATTTAAAAAATCTGCCTTTAAAGAACAGATACCCTTAAGGAAAACAATCAATATCTGAAATATTTCATTTGGAAGATTAGCAACAAATTTGATTTTTTCAATTTTCGAAAAACCAGGGATTTCAACGAAAAGGATATCTGCACCATTCTCTTAACGGTCCTTTACGCTATCAACAACAAAATTTAATCCAAAAATTTCGACGATTTAAAAAAAAAATTGATTGTTAATATAAATTTTGAATGTGGGACTTCATGTAAAGTACTCCCCAAAATTAAAATATCGATTTCAAATTCAAGGGTCCGCGACATCAGCCTATATCGACTGGGGGATGTCAGTTTTGGAGAAAATTGGCTGAACGGTTAGGCACTTGCGTTGACTATAGACAGACGTTTAGACGTTTTGCCGCCATGAATTTTTCGGTATCAAGGATCCACAAAACTTGGATTCTGACTACACAACGTGTTAGAGGAAATAAATTACTAAATATACGATTTATTCACATTTTCCTTTACCAGGACCTTGCAATTTGTTTTTCTGTAAAAAATTCGATGTTTTTCCCTCAGCATTACAGTACTTTCTCTATTAAGCGTAAGCAGTAGTGAGAAAGAAGGTCCCTAATGCTGCAAAAGTTACCATGTATCTCTGGCGTCCATCCCCAATATCCCTTGCTTCCTCCTGACTACTGCAAAAGTGAATGTCCCTCTTTTTCAATCATTCTTTCTCAATCCCTATTTTTCTTGCATTCAGTCTCGTGCCTCTAACATCTCTGCAAAGTTAATGTTAGTCTCATTAAATTGATTGCACACTGCAGGCGTAGGGAAGAGGGTTCGCGGGCCTAATACCCCGTACAGTGTTTATTGACCTGTAGATGCATTAACGTCTGAAAGAAGATAACATATTTTCTCAGATTTGTTTTGATACATCATAGGTGAGATTGTTGGGAGCAGATACGCTTTGCGGGCTACACAACTGCAGGGATTTTCATTGTTGCAAAGGGATGCCGAGTTGTTAAGGAATTTTCAATCTTTACATTCTACTAAATCGGGGAGATTTAAGGGTCATTTCTATTAAAGGTAGAAGTCTAAGGTCGTTGCTATCAATTTTGTAAATAAAGTGAGAGCTAGAATGAAACATTGTAAACTGATTTTGTAAATATATTAGTTGAGTAAATTGGTTCCAAAGAATTTTATAGACAGTCAACAATTTATTAAAATACAACAATAATATTTCTACATTCCAATTAACATTTATTTGAAAAATCAGTGGCGTGACAACGTTTCGAAGGCTGATATCCCTTCATCAACTTTACACTTCATAAACTACAAAATCAGGGAAATACAACAATTACTATAAAAATGAGGCAAATTAAATAGACAGGAATGATCGTCTTTAACGTTCTAATCAAGAGATCAAATTTTACATAATTCATAAATACATACATGTCATTTGATGAAACAAGGAATAAAACGTATCAAAATAATTCTTGGTAACATGGTGAAATGAGCAGGAATAAATTCCCTAAAAAATTTTCATAAAAATTGGTTTATTTATACAATATGAAATTAAACAAAATTAAGTTTGATATAAGCTGAAATTCGACATTAAAAGAATAATTTTGAAGCAAGCAAGTGCACAACAAGAGAAATGATGAATAGGTTGAGCATTGATATTATAATTCATCTGAGTGTTATTTGTCAAGAACCGGAACGTTCCTACTGCGGAGAAAACACGGATAGAACTGGTCGAGGCCTGGATGAGTTACAGGAGAGATAAGGGCGGGAGAAGGGGCGTAGTGGGGGGAGCTCTATTAGAAACACTGGAAGGTCGACTCCTAAGAAATACGGACAAGAAGAGCTACTTACAGGAATTGTAAGTTCTACGCGAGGGACTTCGAAATTTGTTAGCGACTGACAGTTACTAATTTGAATGTCAATATTCACAGTATCTTGTTGACTCAGATTACAGTCATGTTGCATTGTCTCAGAATCAGAGAAGTATTCAAGACGTTGTTTGTTACGTTTAACTAATTGTACTAATATTGGTTCATAACACTTTGCAAACATATTACATTCGAGATTGGAATTCATGGAAGGCTTGATCTTGATAAATAAAGATTCGAGAACCAGTCTGGCACTGAAGTTTGGTTCTATTGCTAGAATTGTCGAGTTTTGAAAATCAATAGTATGACCTTGATTTATTTTATGAGCGGTTAGGAGTTTTGCCTCTCAAAAGGTAATACAGTGTTACTTTGATGTTCTTTCAGCCTGTCACCTAGCCTCCTACGAGTCTGTCCTATATGATAGGTTGCTCAGGGAACATTTAATAGAATATATAGTATTGACTTCTTTCCATTTTGGGACCGAATTCTTCAGATGACGAATAACATTTGGCCTATTTAGAATTGTAATAACCAAAATCATATTACTGAAATTATTGTGTGGGAGGACTTGTGATGCTGAAGAGTTAGGTACTACTGTTCCTTAATACGCAGTTGACGAACGCCTCCCTCGTTGAGAATTCATTGAGACGACAGAAAGTCAGCGCAATCTGCATGGTGGGTTACTGGTAGGAGCTAACAGACTGGAAGGGACTGGTGTCACGTAGACGGCAGAAACCGCCGATGATATGGCAGACGTTGCAAGTAGGAGTCCCGAACCGGAACGTGAGAAAGCTAGGGACGAGGATCGACGAGTAATTAAAAAAGGGAATCAATTTTACATTTAATTCTTCGGAATACGCAAGAGCTAGGCAAGTAATGTGCGGGGACTGGGTTACCGCATCGAACAGAAGCCCACTCAGAACACAACATTCAGGAAATACGTAGCAACATGCGAAATTTAGATAACCGCATCTAACAACAGGACGTCCACTCCGAACGGAATATGCAAGAACTACGTAACCGCTCAGAACAGCAGAACGCCCACCTAGGGCCAAATATGCTTGATCAAATGTGGGACTTAGCGAAGTCCATCCCAGGCTAGGAAGTGCGAGGAAATAGCCCGCATACAGGAAACTGTCCAATCTGAAATACACCAGATTCGATCGGAGGTAAAGCTTAATGGGTAAGGGGTCATCAAGACGTTAAGAGACCCAGGATCAGAAGATTTTGGAAATATCTGACCTCTTTGAAACCCAGAATATCCGAATCGTGATCGTAGAGAACCGAATTGCGTCAGTTGAGAGCGTAATCGCTACGGCTGTCGAGAACCTGCGCGGCGAAGTTTCCTTTGAGGTACGCGTAGCCAAAGAAATTGCTCGCCTTGAGCAATGTTTGCGAAGGACATCGGGGGTACATTCCAAGAAAAACCTGTCTCTTTTCTTAATGGATTGGAAATCTGGTTCACGGATAATCAAGACCCAGGCACGGTAAAGATTCGTCTAGTGCCCCCAGACACAGCGAGAACGGACTAAATCATGGTCTGAGGCGTTGATCCTTACTCCTGTTACATTCACAGAGTGGCTGGCGAAGAACTTAGTGAGATTCTGGAACGCGGAGCATAAGCTTAACACTTAAGGTTATGGCCAGCCCGTTAGAAAGAACAAACGAAGTTCAATGCACGTCACAAAATGCGAAACAAAACATCACCCTGCTTCAATTTTGCGTTGAGGGCATGTCCGAAAAATTTCAATGTGCTCTCATGGAGTTTACTAAGCACGTACGTTCCCACCTCATTATAAGTATTGCTTCACGCTTAGGTAGGTTGACAAAACTGAGAGAAAGATCGTGATCGACCTCAAGTGAACTCGATGATATCCCCCAAAGAAGAGGAAACGCGGAGATGTAGATCACGAAGTTGAAAGAAAGGAAGTCGTATCCCGCTTCATGCACAAGACAGGCCATGTCCGCAAGAAAAAAATGCAGCAAAATCCATCCAATCCATCCCGCATCATGCAAAATCCATCCTATCAACAAAGCCCAGAGAGATTGAACTGCACTGAAGGATCGAGGGGCGGAAAGATAAACCAATTTGCCATGACACTATATAAATCAACGAATGAAGAAGAGATTTGCGACATAGGGATACGGGCAATGAATGACTTATACCATTCGGATCCTGATTAACGAGATAGAAACATAATTGTCCTTTCATGGGTTTACTTAGGAGGAAATTAAGAAACGTACCGGAATGTTGGGTGAAGAAAACGAGAAGGGTGACGGCGGACAAACGTCAAAGTTCACTGTCACCAAGTTCTTGTAGCAAGAATTTTCGGACACACGGGAAAGATGTTCGGGGTTACTTACTGCGTCAGTAAAAATAATTGATAAATGACGTCATCTTCGAGAAGAATATTCTCGCTAGGTACTCAGCGGAAATAAACGTCGGAAACAAAGGGGTGTTCTTTCACCGGCGAAAATCTGTGCCCGTAATTGTGAAGATGCTTCACAGGGAGTTGACGTGCAGGAAGATCGATTTGTGACAGCAGTAGCGGAAATAGCCTCAGACCTAATAGCATGGGCGTATAGTAATGTACATCAGAAGAGTTCTGCGCACAAGTTATTTAACGTTAAAGAGAATGGTAAAAAATGTTTCGGGTCAATGTCTACGGTATGTCAGTCAAGGAATGCCAATTCAGTGGAATTAACAAAATGTGGGCTGATAATCTACTGAGAAAATAATTCTATTGAAAGTACGTGAGCTGCCCATTACCCGAACCCTGGTCGCAGTTCCTTTCGTCAATCCGTGAGCACTATACGCACGATAGGAGCATTTTCTATGACAAACGGAAACGTGAAGTAAAACGTCGCATGCGCAGGAGTCGTAAATGCAAGAAAGAAAATACTAGAAACATTTTGCAAAGCGGCGGAACCCACGAAAATTAAAGGGAGCGTCACTCAACCCGTGCTTAGAATTGGAGAGTCAGTATCACTTAGAAAACTTTGTGTTTCAAACGTAAACAGGAAACAGTATCACAAATTATTTTCTCTGTACCAAGGACCATACCAGACCGAAAGGTTTGCTCATCAAAACATGTGTATACTGGTGAATGAGGAATGCTTTCCGATCAGAAATTATAATTTTTGGAATATTATTTTGTTTTAGGAGATTATTTTGTAAACATTTTAATTTTGTATTTCGTATGTGTGTTAAGATTTTTGTTGTTTTTGTGTATGTGTAAGTAGAGAAAACTTAACGGCAAAAATTTGGACTGTCGTATTGTGTTTCTGTAACTATGATAGCCATGTAATGGACTGTGCAAATGGTGAACCTATTAAACAACTGTGTGCGGAAATAAACCTGCAAAAACATTGGACTACCGTATAGTGTTTCGATAACTATAATAGGAGAGTTTTTTTTTTGGGGGGGGGGTAAATAGTGAACTTGGTAAAACATAAACTGGACGAAATATACTTCAAGAACAATGGACTGCTATGCATTGTGGCGATAGCTATGGCAACCATGTCATGCACCGTTTTCTTTTTGTTTCGTGTTCTCTTTTACGTGTATTTTTAAAGAGTATCTCACGTGATTTTCTCGTATATCTGTTCCATTTTGGTTGTTTAGATGTACTAAGTCTTAGCTTTAAGTATTGTAATACAATGCGCCAGGAAAGTTTCTCCGCACTAATTCGAGACATGGTTTTTAGCATGGTGGAAATAACATAGTGGAAATAACATTTTTTAGCATGGTGGTTATTTCCACCATGGTTTTTAGAAAGCGATAATAGTACTATTATTGCACCTTTCTTATAGGATGTTCCAAGAATTAACATACATTTTAAAAGCCAACAGCAAAATACGTCGGACTTATATTTTTTCTTCAAAAATGGGGTGTTTGCTTCCAGAGAGAAAGACAGACATCTTTCGTATGAAACTCTTTGGAAGGACAAACAGTTGAAGAGTTGAACTGCTTTCATAGAAGCTCGCGAGATCGGGCCAGATACTGAAGACACTGTGGAGTGTCAACATTCCGAGAATTAAAAGTCTTTCCAAATGAAGGTGCGATAGAATAGCAGGAGGCCGAACATAGTTTCGTGGCGACTCGACTCGCCTCGCTCGAGTAAAAAACCGTTAAGATAGACATATATGCTACCGAATATCAATTTAATTACGTAGGGTTGGTATTGCGTCCTCAGCTGAGATATATTGGCGCGCAAACGCGCTCCTATTGTCCAGATTTCGAAGACATATGACGCCACGAGACGTAATTGTTGGAGAATTTCTCAGCCATGCGTTTACACAAAAGATCGCCTCGTCAGAAAAAAGCCGTGGTAATTCACAT
Organism: Teleogryllus occipitalis; assembly: GCA_011170035.1. Taxonomy (NCBI): domain Eukaryota; kingdom Metazoa; phylum Arthropoda; class Insecta; order Orthoptera; family Gryllidae; genus Teleogryllus; species Teleogryllus occipitalis. The sequence continues at coordinate 153,328 of BLKR01002092.1, read as the reverse complement.
CTTGGGGGCATTGAAGAAATTAAATTTTGACTAATGGTCGCTGTGTGTGTTTTGGGCGCGTAAGAGCTGGTAGTGAGCTGAAATTGAATGTCGCACGAATTATAACAGAAAACAATCTTCTGTTCGTCTAAGGAAACATTGACAAACTTCTTCCATTATCAACAATATTCATGCCGAGATAAACTAATAGTTCTCAAATAATTGCCTTTCAGAATTTTCCCTTGTGGCAGCTAGGAAGAGGTAGCCACACATTTTTGGTAACCGAATCCAGTATTCTGTGGTTCTCCCAAACAATTCACTCAGCTATTTTGCAGCCCCAACACTCTCCAAAACGTTTTGCTTTCGCGTGTGACCATTCTGGCCCTGACATTACACATTATCCGATTAAGTTTTCAATTGTAGGGAACCTATTGATCCTTACCAATGCTCGTTTCCGCTCAAGGACCGTGGTGGCACAGTTATCGTTTCACCAGGGTTCAGGAGGACATCGTGGCCGTCCCGTCTTTCTCGGTATGGCGGTATTTGTGGCGTCGAGAACGGTTTCGGTTAAGTGAGCAGTCTACTGGGGACACTGATCTACTATGTGCAGTTCTTCACCGAATTTGGCCCAGTCAGCGCGCTGGATTGACCACAGGGGTGGGCGGGCATCAAGGTCGGGCACATCTAAGTGGAGAAGGATTGGAAAACGGTCGTTTCCATGGAGGTCCTCTAGGACTGTCCATTCTACAAACCAAGATAAAGATGAACGGCAGAACTGATCGAGGTTTAGAGAATTGACGATAACTCAGGCTAAAGAAGAATGCCAGGAAGAAATATTACTTCGAGCGGCCTCCGAATACTACGAAGCTATATTCGAGCTCGTCTGAACAAAGAGTAACTAGAGGTGCCACAGAATTGCACAGACTTTCTCGTAGTAAAGTTTTCTAATTTCCGTGGACTGGTACTATAGTCTTGCCCCTCCTTCCTGCCTGTTTCCATCTATTGCGGTCCAAAGAAATTTTTGAAAATTTTGCAACTGTTCGTTTTCCCCATAACAGAACTTAAATTATATTTTAAGAATATTAAAGAAGGCTATAACGCCGTCCTATGAAAGAACTATCTATAGACAACAAACTTCATTGGAAGGAAAAATCTCTTTAATTTTGTAGTTGTAGGAAGAATAAAAAAATCAAACTTGCAATTTTCGAACTTCAGAGTTAACCGTGGAAATCTGACCTATGCCACCTTAATCAAAGTATTTTACTCTGTTCTTACAATAAATTTAAAGAAAAATTTGGAGCCGTTTTTGAGAAAATTTTGAAAATGTCCGGGGCCCTTCATGTAAAGTACCCACAAATTTTAAAGAATGTTTTTCGAAATTTCAAAGCTTCAACTAGAGCCAGATGGACAGGGGTTTCTTCAATTTTGAAAAAAATCCTACGTATTGTTTAGGCGCTAGTAGTGTTTACAGACGGACAGATAGACAGACGGACGGACGGACAGACAAACGTTTTGAAAAAAACACTTTTTCGGTATCACTGGACCCCAAAACGTGCATTTCCGTTGAAATCTCGAAATCGATTTTCCGCAATATTACATAACTTTCTCTATACTACGTCTATTACTCCGTACATACATGTGTATACGAGAAAGTAACTAGAGGCGCAACAGAATGGCACAGACTTTCTAGTAGGAATTTTTTCTAATTTCCTAGGTGTGGACTAGCATTACGATAATGCTTCATTCTCTGGCCAGCTGCCATTTATGGTCGCCCTAACTACATCTTTTGATATTTTCTCAATATTTCGTTTCCCTAATAGTAGAACCGAAATATTACCTCAAGAATATTAAAGAAGAGTTAATCCTCGTCCTAAATAGAAAGTTTCACTGAAAAATGTGAAGCCGTTTTTAAGAAAATAATGTTTAAGCGTTACTATAAATGCGAAATTTGAAGCTCTTTTTCACAGCAATCTATTGAGTTTTCGAAAAACTTCAATTAAAGTCATTTGAAGCACTTCCAGTCACAAGGTAATAATGAATACAAATCGATGGAAATGTGCAAATTAACGGCGTGAGAGATATTTAAAAAATACATTTGTGTACTTTTTGGAAAAATAAATGAATACACCAAAATGAAGTTTATGTCACATTAAACAATGCAATTAGCACTATCCATTGGAAAGGTTTGAAGACAAAATTAGGAGCCATTTCTGAGAAAATGGCGTTTGAGTGTTTCTGAAAATGTGGAATTTTGAGCTCGTTTCCATATAAAACTGCTGAGTTTTTGAGAAACTTCATTTTACATTATTTAAAGCACATGTACTCGTAAATCGAATAAAATGTGGAAATTGAATGTAATGTAAATATTATTTACGTGAGAGACAAGTAAAAAAAATTACATATTTGTAATTTTTGTAAAAAAAATAGATCAATATGGTGTTTATGTCATCGGATAGGGTGCAATTGATACTAACTCTTCCAAAAATTTAAAGAAAAAATTTGGAGCCGTTTTTAAGAAAATCTTGTTTTTATACTTTTTAAATTGCAAATATTTTATGCTCTATTGCACTAAATATATTAAGCTTTTCGAAAAAAAATTACATGACCTTTACGATACAACTATTTATGGAAAACAAATTTCGTTTGAAGTAAAAAGCTCTATCTTCAATTTTATAGTTGTAGGAAGACGGCGGAAAAAGTTCAAACTTTTGCAATTTTCAAAACTTCAGAGTTAACTGTAAAAATCGAACCTACGTCACCTATATAAGCGTATTTTACTCTATTCTTACAAGAAATTTAAAGAAAAAATTTGGAGTCGTTTTTGAGAAAATTTTGAAAATGTCCGGGGGGCTAAATATAAAGTACACCCAAAAATTAAAGAATGTTTTCCAAAATCTCAAATCTTCAACTAGAGCCAGATCGACAGGGCTTTCTTCAATTTGGAAAAGATTGTACCCATGGTTTAGGCGCTAGCAGTGTTTACAGACGGACGGACGGACGTTAAAAAAAAACAAAAACTTTTTGGTATCAGGGTACACAAAAACGTGTATTTCCGTTAAAATCTCGAAATCTATTTTCCACAGCATTACATAACTTTCTCTATACTACGTGTTTACGAGAAAGTAAAATCCGACCGAGTGCTGCGGGTTGTATCTGACATGAATATGTAGATTATTTTTTGAAACAAATCCTTCATATTTTTAAAGTCAGAGTACAATTTGTCACGTCTACTAAATAGATCTTAATCTAAAAGGCTTAATACGGAAATAGAGAAATAGGGAAGAGGGTGGGATCGAGGTTAACAATCAAGGGTTCTCGCACGGGTGTGCTAGAAATAGTAATTATTAAGAAACCAAAATATGCTTACTATCATTCCAGTGCACGAAGAAATTGAAAAAAACTATATACAATAAGCCTACAATTTAAAAGCTGTTGTCCATCAACAGTTACTATTTTCAATAGGCCCTCCTATGTGCGATATAGTCACTTTTTGACTATACAGCAGGCGCGTCAATCTGCGCTTTTGCGGGCACAGACACCTTCCCCTGACTTCCCTCTACTTTTCCCTCCAAATCCAGAAAGGGGTGCACAATTGCTCTTTTAATATAGATGGTGATACGATGGAAAGAGTAAATATTTTTCTCAGATAACAGATGACAAGTGTATTTCTGACCTGGCCTTTTTGTGTCACCTGAATACATTACACATTAAATTACAAGGAAGTGATCATTTAATATCTGATTTAAAGGAAACGGTGAAGGGATCTAAAGTGGCGTTTATCTTCGTTGTGTCGTTTCCCGAGCATTCGAAAGTTTGCGGGAGAAGTAATTTCAGTGTTTGGGAGCAAATGTAGAGGTAAACAATTTTTTCGCTAATGAATCTGAACGAAAACTGCTCAGAGATCACATTTAACATATATATATATATATATATATATATATATATATATATATATATATATATATATATATATATTTGGAGTCTGTTTTGATAATAGTGGCCAGCAATGCTGTATAACCAAATATTGAAAGAATAATTTCTCAAAACCAATTTTATGAGAGAATTAAAAGATCCTTTAATTGAATAGTACTACTAAACAACCGAGAGTTGAATTAATTTTTTGATATTTCTTATTACTTTATTTTATTGCCAGAAAAATGCACATAAAAAACGTGTGAACTACTTTAAATTGCCACCACAACACTTAAACGTGTTATATCTATTGTATCAAATGCTTGAAGCGCCATTGTTTCGCGCATACTATGCGAATACTAAAAACGAGTACTGCGAAAGCGAGAGAATTAGCTTATTTATCTCTAGTTCGTCCATTAATGGAATACGGGGCTGTTTGTTGGGACCCTAATAGAAATTCCCAAAAGGAATATTTGAATAGAGTACAGAGAAGAGCGTATACACTTGCTTTCCGAGGGAACAGGAAGAATGTTGAATGGGAGTCTCTAGAAATTAGGAGAGTTAAGGCAAGACTCTGTGCCCTGTACAAAGCGTATGCCGGTTATCCAGCTTGGAAAGATATCTACATCCGATTGGGTAGACCTTCCTACTTTAGTCGGGGGGATCACAAGCACAAAATTAAGTTTAGGCCACAGAGAACAAATGTTGGAAAATTTTCATTTACAAATAGAACAATAACGGACTGGAATAAGTAACCTGCGACAGCCTTGGAACCCTTTCCTTTAGGTGTTCAAAGATTTAAAAATAAATTAACTAATGGTAATTGTAAACTTTTTTAATTTAGTAAGTTGGATTATTATATCAGTTATTATTTGATTATTATTGATATTTTTATTGCTATTATTATTGTGTTAATTACTATTAAATACGTTCCTGTTCTAAATATATAATTATATTCAAAGTAGTATTGTATTGAAGTGTGGTGAAGTGTTGTACAGTGTAGTGCAGTATGGAAGTAGAAAGAGAAGTGAATTTCAAATGTGAAGTGAAGTGAAGTGAAGTGAAGTGAAGTGAAGTGAAGTGAAGTGAAGTGAAGTGAAGTGAAGTGAAGTGAAGTGAAGTGAAGTGAAGTGAAGTGAAGTGAAGTGAAGTGAAGGGAAGTGAAGTGAAGTGAAGTGAAGTGAAGTGAAGTGAAGTGAAGTGAAGTGAAGTGAAGTGAAGTGAAGTGAAGTGAAGTGAAGTGAAGTGAAGTGAAGTGTAATTAAAAAGTCGTGTAATCTTGTATTTAATAGTTTCAAATAACTGTGCAGGTCAACCATAAAATGCAGTTAAGGCTATTATTGTTAGCATATTATTATTATTATTATTATTATTATTATTATTATTATTATTATTATTATTATTATTATTATGTCTTTAAATAATTTAAAGTTACATTGTTAAATAATTTTAAGTTAATATTAGTAATATGTAAATTGTAGAGTTCTGCCACCAGGTTGTATATACCTACCTGCAGAATAATAAATATCTATCTATCTATCTATACGCTGCAGCTTCATTCTTGGCTGGTTAAAATGCATGGAAGCGTTGTAGAGTGATCACACTTTCTCTTCTACAAACTATGATCACAACATAAAAAGTATCCCTTCCAAAGCCTTATATCGTTTCCATCCTTACTTCCAGAGCACGCTGGCTTCTCTGCTGCATCAGGTACAGCTCCTTGAGGAGGGTGCTGGTGTAGTTCATTCGGTTCAATTCGTATCGCATGTGACAAAGGATTGGACTGAAACAGAATCAATCATACGTGAGCAAATCACTTATTCACGTTTCAGTCATACGTAAGGAAATCATAAGTATTGAGACCCTTTTCCCACATTATTGCGTTTGAGGATTCCAAAACAATGTTTATATTTAAAAGTCTGTCTGCCATGTCTTCTGACACGGTTTGTCTGTGTCCGTCTTAACTGTTCACGTCAAGTCACCCCGAAACTGCACCCAATATTTGTAATTAGGTCGAGATATACTTAATAACTCGTTTATATTTATTTTATGTGAAAAAGAGTTAAAAACGTTGAAAGTCGGAAAATGAGGAGGCATGCAATATGAGCACAGTATCTTGAGCTCTGGGATGTCTGTCCTAACTCATATTCGTATGAAGTTGAATTATGAATACAGGAAGTAACGCGCGTGTTTTTTTGGCAAGAATTGGTGTGAAAATATTCGCTCTCTTGTGATAAAAACTTTTTGCAAAGGCAAATCATTAACAGATTTTGGCTACTATCCCTAGTGCTTTACGTGAAGCAAAACAAGGGGATATCTGAGGATTTGGTTAAAGGATCATGAAAACTGGACGAATACTCTAATCGAGATGGGACTCATTGATCAAGATCCTGAGGTACAGTACTTGTTAGGGCACATTTAATCCTTTAAAATTATACATACTAAATGGTGATACGTTAAATATCACTGTTAAAACCAATATTATGTTCCTCTTTGGTGCTCAGTGTAGTCTCTATACTTGGGTTTTTCTAACGTAGCATCTGAGGGTAGTACCTCCGAGTGGAATATGGCACGACTGTTTGTGTCTTTCTCGGTCCTGCCGCAAGATGTTGCATGATCGCAAAAGGTTAGAATATGAATATGAATAAATGTTTCAATAGAAGTAGTTCTTCAAAGGCTTATGAGAAAGAAAGGCAGAAGCTCACACGATGAGTCAGCGTCAAGGTGTAAGAAATATAGGTGTATTCACTCCCAGTCTAAATTTGAAGCTTATGTGAGGCTAGTTGTCCTTTATAGCGCTGCGATCGATCAGGACATTTATTGGGCAAGATGGCTTCTATTATCAGTTGTTTTGGCTTATATCTTTGCAGTAAAAACTTTATTCCAGAGTGTGAAGTAAATTTAGAAGTTTTCAAAGTGGATAGAAAATGCTTTGTTAAATACGTGCGATAGTACTAGTGGTAGATGTCACATCGAATAGCTTTGTTTTCCGCATCAAAGTGAGAAGCTAATAAAGGTTTAAGTTTTCCCCAGAAAAGGAGAAAATTGAATGACAAAGATTATATTTGTGTCAAGCATTTCAACAACGAAAACGTTATGCATGGTGAGTTTACCTTACACTGTCAGTTAATAATAAAATAAGCACACTAGCAGTGTGAAATAATAGTCACTATGCCCCACCTCCATTCACCACAATAGCACTACAAAAGGACAATACAATCATAACTGATAATACTGTGAGAAAAGCCATACACAAGCAGAAATTACTAAAAATTTCTGTCACCAGATGACATGAAAAGTTACAAGAATGACATAAGGCTTTTCTCAAAAGTAAATTCTTCGTAAATTCATAGTCAAAGCAATTTTACAATGAATGGTTTACACATGTCCAACAGCATTTTGAAATTGAGGTACGGGCAAATGACTGATAATAATAATAATAATAATAATAATAATAATAATAATAATAATAATAATAATAATAATAATTCTGTAATAAATGTGAAATTCATATATGTTACTTATGTGATATGTATATTAATATATTTAGTAAATTAAGAATGTCTGTAGACTTGTAGGTATACTGTTTGTAAGCAGGTTATATTTGTTATTGAGAATTGTAAGTCATAAATTTGTAATTATTTCAGAAAATAATATGTATAAATTGTATATTATTAATATTGAAATAAATTATTGAGTTGAATTATAGTATACTGCATTTTTTAATTTGTTAGTCATTCTTCATAAAGATTAAAATTTAAATAATTTATTTGACCATGAAAATTTCTTATTTAGTACAGCTTCTAATACATTGATGTTGAGAATGTATTACAAGCTACAGACAAGTTGGAGTTATGTGGTGGAGGGGCTGCTCTGCAGAGTATAAAAGAAAAAAGGTGTCTTGTGCTGAAGTTCATGGTAATGGGTTTGTTGTCAATGATGACTTGGTTTTGAATTCTTGTGTTGTTTGCAAAGAGGTAATTTCCTAGCTGGATATAAATTACTCTATTGGTGAAGACTTCCTTTATCGGAATCAGACCAGATCTTGAGTTTGTTAATTTCATGGTATAACCTCAAAGATTGGTAGTGATTGTTCTTGACATAGTTTGCATATGTGACATAGAACCCATGCATCATTTTAATTCGTATAATTTATTAATTGCAAAAAGTGTACTAAGCATCAGTAACAAGGCAAAATTCACTTGATAAGATAATCTGCAAACAAAGTGCAAAAAATTATTTCTACTAGAACATTTTTATCTACACTAAAATTGGTTTTCAATGAGGGCCAGTGATGTATATACTGTTACGATGAACAAACCTGTTGACTGCTGAGCAACATGAATGTCAAAGGATCAATAGTAAATTACTGTTGGAGTGATTTTCGTAAATGTAGTTCCTATTATTTTTTTATAACTTCAAATCCTCTTTTTAAGTGGAAACCCTCATTCTTTGGAACTTAAAATATATATAGTTGCAAATATGCATGGCTCTCGCTAAAAATTTCACAGAAGACATTTCAAAAACATAAACACCTCTGTCATACTTTACAATACGTCTTAATGGAGTCCAATACATTGACTGTAGCGTCTCCCCGATTTTGTGTCCAGTGACCAATATCCCTTTCTTGCGACGAAAACACCAGAAAATACAAATTCGCGAGACATAAGTGCCCAAACTACGGCTGACTCGGTGGTGCTCAAACCGATCGCGCGCACCGTATGAGCAAGCAAGGAACTAGCCTCAAACTTGCTTCAGAAAATTTGCCCAAAAGGCGGCTAGTTGACTCACCTATATATCTTAAGCCCGGTATACACGGTACAGTTTTCGTGCAGATTCTCATACAGTGTCTATACAGAAACATCAAGATCCCAAACAAGAAGTACAAAAGCCAAAAGTCGCGCATACACAGTCTATACGTTTTCTGTACGAATCGCGACAGGCCGCCGCTGGGGGGTCTAAAAAGAAACAACTGAATTGCGCCGTCCGAGTACCGTCAGTGGTAGTATTTCTGTGTGCGCGTTCTGGTTATGATCTTTATTTGGTATTAATTAACCATGACGTGCATAGAGAATAAAAATAGGAAGTCGAGAATTGGGAAAAAGGAAGTTTATCACAATATATCACTTCACACAATCGCACTTTGACACACCTAATCACACAATTGCAATGACCGATCACCGTTAGTGAATCATTCTACCGCTAGAAGAGCTTCAGTCAAACTGTAGGCTTTCTGCATGAAAAATTATGAACATGTTCATATAGAAAACGTGCAGTCTGGACTGCACGTTTTCTCTACGTCCAATCTGCACGAAAACTTTACCGTGTATACCGGACTCTTCACCTTGGTCAGCGTCTAGCCTCGCTGCAGTGGAGTGCCTCAGATAGTTCGCTATGAGTCTACGCAGACTTAGTTTTTTGATTGATTCGTAACGCGTCAACGGCTAAGGTCATTAGCCCCATAAGTGTATTGCATTTTTTTCCTCGGCAGGTGACGGTGATCTTTCCCTGTTGAATGGTGAGATCTCGTGCCGACCTACCGTCGACTAGCAGGGTTTTCTACAACCAGGTATCAGCGGGGCACCGCCCTAGCCACTCTATGCTCTCGACCGGTCTCCCGGCATGTATGGTAGTGTGTATAAGTAAGGGGTGAGGATGGGACAAGGAAGAGGAAGATCCTGCGCGGTCCGTGGCTCGTTTGTTAGGATACTGCTCTATCATTCGCCTGATGTTGATCGGCGAAATCACGAAAAATTATCGATCAGAGCAGTTGGCCACTAGAATTCTCCTCCAGACAGCGACTGATCTAGCTATGCAGCTAGTGTTGAAAATCCTGCCACCATCGGGACTGGAACCCTAGGACCTCCCGGTCAGAGGCACTGCAGTGACATCAATTGACGTTCTGAGCCACCTCACCCCGTACAGGCTCAGTTCTTTGTAAGAAAAAACTGTGCACATATCGCAGCTCCCGGACGAGAAACCCAAGTGTGAGCCTCCTTATGGGCGTAAGGCACGTCGCTTCTGCCGCTGGATTGGGACATGGCTACTCTCGCTCCTGGGCAACGAAGTTCGAATGAATTCAGTACGCAGTGGTTTGTCTCTGAGCTTCAGTGTGTGTGTGTGGGGGGGGTGTTTTGGGGTGTGGGGGTGGGGGTATGTGTGGGGGTGTGTGGGGTGTGGGGGTGGGGTGTGTGTGGGTGTGTTTTGGGGTGGGGTGTGTGGGGTGGTGTGGGTGTGTGTGTGTGGGGGGGGTATGTGGGGGTGGTGTGTGTGTGTGTGGGTGTGTGGGTGTGTGTTTGCGTGATTCAGTGGGGAATGTTGAGGAAAAAATATTTACTTATTTAACAGAGTTGCACTGTAGTACACAATTGAGTTTCTAGTTCTCAAAATAACACTTTGAAAACTAAATTGGGTCTTATCCCCTCTCGTAAAGAGTCGAATCTGACGTTGCGAAATAAATGAACGGAGGACACTCTGTTAATGTAGTCCGAATCACAATGTCACACTGTTTATATAGATCGAATGAAAATTGCCAATTATAGATTCAAGGATGTTTTAAATTAATCACGGAAGTCGAAGATCAGAGACTCATCACCCTACTTTCATACGCATAGCGAAGGGTCAAAAATGTCAAGTTAACAGTGTTGGGCAAAAAAAGTACTTTGGCATACAATGTGAGGAAAATTTTGCGTTGGACAGACATGTTTTATTTTTATCTCTTAGGCCGAAGTCTGGAGACTTGCAAACTCGTTGGACACGCATAGCAAAGCATTGCTACACCTTTCAAGTTTGCGGTTATAACTAAATCATTCCCCCCACGCTGGTGCGGCTGCTGTTCATTCCACTTGCGCTTTTTTTACTTTCTTGCTACCGCTTACGCGGAAGAGAGAAAATTTTGTAATGCTGCTCGAAACAAACGGCGAATTTTCGGTAGAAAAACTCTTATGACAGGGCCCTGGTAACGAAAAAGTGGATGAATTTAGTTGCTAAATTTAGAAACAAATTCTCTAACATGTGGTGCTGGCTGAATCTGTTTTGTGCGTCATAGGTATCGAAAAATTGAACGACGGCAAAACGTCTGTCTGTCCGTCCGTTCGTCTGTGAACAACGCTAGCTCCTAAACCGTTCAGCTGATTTTTTTCAAAATTGATATTCCTCAATCGATCTGGCTGGTACTGCGGCCCCTTGAATTTCAAACCGATATTTTAATCTTGAGAGGTACTTAACATAAAGATCCTTGACATTTTCAGATATAAAAAAATGGCTCCATCGTTTTTGTTTAAATTTTGTTGTTGGATAGTGTGGAGAACATTTAAGGAAATGGGCAGGTCTCATTTAGATTGAAAACTGATTTTTTGAAGATTGCAACAATTCAAATATTTTTCGGCGTCTTCCTACAACTACAGTTTAGCACCACTACTTTTAGTGAGTGGTTGGGGGGGCGTAATTATTTTGGGGGAAAATTTAGGGGATTCCTATTTATTTGATAAAAATATGTTTCCACTAAAAAATTATGTACAAACTATATAAACGTCTAAAGCTCAATCACATCTTCACAATTGTGAAGATATTATTCATGAACACCATCTACACTACAGCGAAAAAAGTGTTCTCAAGCTTTTGTATGGGTTTCTAGTAACTCGGTGGAATATACGATAATGTGCTCCTCAGGTTTGCTCCTTGGTTTTGTTCCTAGTATGTGAACATTCAAAAATCCCGAAGGAGAAGCAAAAAGTACAAAAGAGAATGGGAATTGCATACTGTATTTAAGGTTATTTAAACTTTATTATTTTTTTGTTCGTTACGATAAGGAATAACATGCAGTAAATTAATTCATATTGTAATTATTGTTCATTCAAAAGTACAAAAGAGAATGGGAATTGCATACTGTACTATTTAAACTTTATTCTTTTTTTCGTTTGTTACGATTAGGAATAACATGCAGTAAATTAATTCATATTGTAAGATGATTTTCAGAGTACTGCACTGATACAGGAACTGAATTTTGTTTTGTAGAGAGGTGGTATGTTGACACTGAAAACATCTATTGTTTGATTACGTAAACATTTTTAAATGTATTTAAGTGGTCTTCAATTTTAAACAGACTCAAACTGAACTTGCGAAGTTAAAAGTACTCATTTGAGGAGTGACGGTTTAAATATTTGAAGCATATATTTTCGATTAATGAAGATGTTATGTGTATATTCTCGTCAGTGTGAAACTAAATGAGGTGAAACTAAATGAGGTGTGAAACTAAACTACCTTTCAAAGTTCAAGTCGTGTTATTTTTTGTTTTACTTTTATTGGTAATAGAAAGAAAGCTCCAAACTGTGTTTCTTATTCCTCGCTATACATAAACTCACGATTTAACAGCTTATTTATATTTCTGGATCTGAGTAAACCATCATGCGTACTAGGGAATATCCAAATCCGTGTAGCTAGGATGACAGCTGGCGTCGTGAAAGAGTTCTGGATGATTCTTATCTTCAAGGTCGTCTGTTGTAACTGATGCGCCATCATAGTTCTTGAGAGGCATGTCAACAAGAGCACGTTCAAAAAGCTTTCAATATAAAATATTTAAAAGATTAGCAAATAAATAAGAAAATAAGGCATTCTCTCTCTGTTCTTGAAGCGAAAGAGATTGTGACTCATTAAATTAAGTCTATTAAAGACGTCAATTCCATGGAAATTCAATAATCAGAACTCGACCATTGTTTGTGCAAGTGAAGCGTAACATCTTATAAGCATGGGAATCTGATATTAATTACTGAAACAGTATTTGCTCTACGATTATGTATAGTATTTAGCATTTTCTCTACAGTTATGTGGATGATTCTATGTCGAACAAATGGTCTACCGCAAACAATCTACTGCATTCGGTAGAACATAACACAGCTATCATTCGCATTCGTATTCAAGACACATCTTATTCTACTAGTAATTCTATTTTAAATGAAAGCGGCTCAAATCAAGAGTCAACCCTCTCGATAATAAATAATACCAATTGCTCTAATTTCACAATTAACTTTTCCAAAAAGTAAATCTGGACTATTTACGTTTGTAATGCTTGTTTTGTTTGCAGTTAATGCTATAAAATATTTAATTAAAGAAATAAGAAGTACAATAAATGTAACGTTATTTCAAAAGATAAAAATGTTTCAAATGTTTTCAATTAGTATTTTTAAAACAGCAATTTCAAAGTCGTAGAGAAAGTATAGTCTTCTATTCGCGTGGAATGGCTATTATTCACTCGTAGAAATTCGGACACTCTCTCCTACGTCGCTCGTGTCGTTAACATCAACCCTGAATAATAGCTACCATTCTACGATCGTTGTAGAATATACAAGGCACGAAAGTCGACTTTTTCAGAGACTGGAGAGTTCACCCGCCGAGGCGGGAAATCCTGCTGAGTCATGGAAAGGGTCTTTTGCCGTGTGATGTACGATATTTTATTCGAGACCCAAAGGTATTTTATTCAAGACGCATGTTTTCCTGTAATTAAATAAAATCACTGACATAATAGTTATTTATATAACTAGGGATTTAAGTAGAGCTTTACTCACGAGAGAGAATAGTTGTGTCCCGAGCGCTGCAGGACATACTTCTCCCAAGTGAATAAAGCTCAGATAAACCCTGTGTCATCAACAAAACTTTATTTTTAAACAATACTTAGAAATTTAAATTGAACAATTTAGAGCCGTTATTAAGAAAATGGCGTTTAAGCATTACTATAAACGCGAAATCTGAAGGTCTTTAACACAGGAATCTATTGAGTTTTCGAAAAACTTAATTTAAAGCACTTCCACTCACAAATGCAATGATCAATACAAATAGATGGAAATGTGCATATTAACGTGGCGGGAGATATTTAAAAAAATACATTTTGTACTTTTGTGTAAGAAAAAATTGTAGCTATTTTCCAGAAAATGACATTTGAGCATTTTTTCAAAATGGGGAAATTTGAGCTCATTTTCACAGAAAACTGTTGTTTTACTGAAATTTAATATAAAATTATTTAAAGCACATGTACTCACATGTACTTTTACATTGGATCGTTTCGTGGCAGTTGACATGTAGGATCTAGCCAAGGCGACCTAATCCTACCATCGCATGCTACCGCAGGTGGCTGTGATCACCAATCTGCCTGCGATGGTGTACTGCGCTAGTCAAATAGCATCAAAGTGAAATTACGATCCAATTTCTTTTAAATAATATACAACGAAAAAAATCACTAATAATAAAAGAAATTACAACTGACAAGCAAAATATAATATCAAATACAATTTTAATGTACACAGTCGAACGAAACATTTACTAGAACGATTATCAATTATTAATTGTCAATACTTGGTTTGTAAACTTCTCTGTAATTTGTCAAAAACCTGAATCATAATGGAATTGTATCGTAATGTCATTATGTAATAGTATCATTATGCAACTAATGACATTATACAATGGGAGTAGAAAAAATAGATTTTTGTAATTTTTGAAAAAAAAACAACAAAATAACAGAGCAATATGGCGTTTATGTCATCAGATAGACTACATTTAGCAGTATCCCTACCAAATATTCACAGAAAACATTTACAGCCGTTTTTGAGAAAATCTTGTTTTTGTTATTTTTTAAAATTGGACCTATTACACGGAATATAACGCGAAAACTAACAAATGTTTCTAAAAAATGCGCATGACCTTATCGAAAGAACATTATTTAGAACAAATTTCATTTGAAGGAAATTTCTCTATCTTCAATATTGTAATTGTCAAAAAGTTTTCGCAAAGTAATTTTCGAAAATTCTGAGTTAATAGTGAAAATCAGACTCATGCCACCTTTTAAGTGTATTTTACTCTATTCTTAGAAGAAATTTAAAGAGAAAATTTGGAGCCGTTTTTAAGAAAATTTTGAAAATGTCCGCGAGTTTTCATGTAACGTACACCCCCGCCAGTTATAAGAATGTCTTTCAAAATCGTGTTATCGTAGATGGTTGAAACAATTGTGGTCTGTTGGCAATTCTAATCAGATTACTGCCCGTAAACGTCACATAAAAAGAAGAACAGTGTGATATTTCTTTAATGGAAAGTTTCAAAATAAATTTATCAGTTAATCTTTACGACACCGTCCATTTTTCCAATTACGACTTTTCAAATTCTATGTTTTAAAACGACAATTACATATGCGTTGAATCATATCAGTCAATTTTGTTGCATGACCTCCCAACTTGCCTGTAATTGATTGACCTTTAATTTATTTGGTTATTATTATCTTTACATTCAAACGATGAAATATTAAAAGCAAATTTTTTATTTTTCTTAATAATAGATGGGTATTATTCGATGATCTTCATGGATTCACAAGAGTGCGTATGAATGAGAACCTTTAATAAGAAAGTCTCCTTCCAAGTGGAAGCACGAACAATATTGGACCATGTGGCTGTTTGTCCTCTTACCTCTGGGAATAAGTGGCTGCGTGAATTCGCATCCGCATCGGGCACCGGATCGGGACATTTCATGCAAACATGCATCTTCAGACGTAAGAATAAATATCATATTCATTTTACTTTATTGAATTGTACTTACGTAGTATAGAGAAAATATTACAATGCTACAGCGTGAAGTATCCCTTTTTCCTATAGAAAAGTTCGTTTTGTGTCCCTGAAATTGAAAAAAACTCGATTTTTCGTACATTCATATGCAGTAAATTACGTTCTCGAATACGTAGTAAAATGAGAATCCACGTTTTGGGGGTTCTTGATATCGAAAATTGGTTTTCGGAATTCTGTCTGTTACTTTCTCTGCACTACATCCGTAGTATACAGAAAGCTATATAATACTGCAGAAAAAACTAGTGGGGACACAAATTGCACAGACTTTCTTGTACTAGTTATTTTCATTCTATCTTTAGTCTGGGATATCTTTTTGGTTTTACCTCACCCTCCTCAGCTGCCATCTATTCGCGTCCAAAATCATTGTTTTCACGTTTTCTCAGTTTTTCGGAAATCTAATAGAATTGAAATATACCGTTGAAAAGTTACAGAAGTTAAAACCGGATTCTACAAGCAAATTTGTATTTAAAAATTGGAAAGATTAAAAAAAATCATATAAACGTTCCTGAATATGTGCAATTTGAAGCTCATTTCAACCAACACTTTCGATTTTTCGAGAAACTTCATAAGAAATTTTCAAACAATTGTACTCTCAAAGGCGATACATATATAAAAAATGTCTGTAATGTAAATGCCGATAACGCGAGAGATAAAGATTTAAAAATAGTAGTTTATACAATTAGTTCATAATATTGTTTTAGTGCATGATAACATGTTTTGAAAACGAGCGACGTTAGGAGCGAGTTTTCAAATTTGTAAGAATGCAATAAAGCAACATTATACATGAGTTGCATGTACTATTTTTTGTATAACAGCATTATAAATTTATAAGAGATATATAAAGATATAAAAAAGAGATATTATAAACTTGTAAACATAATTTTGCGAAACTACTTTCTTGTGACGTCTCGGGTATTTGACATCTGTGCGAGAAAACGGTAATTGGCTGTTCCGTTTACCTTTATCTTCCCATGATTCTGTCGCTGCGATTGGCTGAGCGTGACGCAATCATTCGTACCATAAAATGCTAATAGTCAAAAGAGGGGTCACGTGGCTCGTAGCGAAGTCACTCGCCTCTCACTAAGGAGGTCTGGGTTCGAATCCAGTCGATTCTCGGACAAGCTCAAGTGAAATTTGTTCGAACAAACGAGTCTACCTGCTTCACCGGCGCTAGTCCGGCCCGTGTGAGGTGTCCTAAATTCTACCCTTATCCTAATTCCTTCCCAATTCTGGCCGCTGGGTAGAGACGCAAGAACTCTTGATAGGAGGAGCGTACGCGGAGATGCTTGCTGGCGGTCCTCTTGACAACTGACGACGAGACGAGACATACATAAATACAGTACCCTCTGGAATAAAGACTGTGCTGATAAATAACAAATATTAATGGTTGATTACTCCCGAAAAATCGTCCAACGCTCGACCAGGGGCAAAGAGGCATGTTGCGTCGGTAAATAATAATGAGTAATTAAGACGCAACAAATAAAAAAAAATACTCGTCTCATAATGGCATATAGATCAATTTGTTGGGATCCGCACAAAATCATGCAGTGTAAGAATTTGGTAAGGATTCAGCGTAGAGCAGCTACATTTACTTTCAGGGACAAGAAAATGGCAAGGTGGGATTCACTCGAAAACGGGCGAGCATTGGCAAAACTCTGCGCTTTGTATAAAGCTTATAGCGGTCATCCAGCTAGGAATGACATTAAACGGCGGTTAAGTATTACTACGTACATCAGTAGAGGGGATCACAGGCAAGAAATAAATTTAAGA
The DNA here is from genome assembly GCA_011170035.1 of Teleogryllus occipitalis. Lineage (NCBI taxonomy): Eukaryota > Metazoa > Arthropoda > Insecta > Orthoptera > Gryllidae > Teleogryllus > Teleogryllus occipitalis. The sequence goes on along the minus strand of BLKR01002092.1, from coordinate 136,064 downwards.
CCGCAGAAAACGGATGTCCGAAAATTCTCTTTCACAAATCGAACAATAAGGGATTGGAATAGATTTCATGGAAAAACCTTTGAACCCTTTCCTCGAAGCGTTCAACAGTAGAAAATCAATTTAGGGTATTTTTAAGATTGAGGGAGTTAACTAAAAACAGTTACATAGTGAAGTGAGGTGTCGTGCAGTGTAGAGCAGAGAAATAATGAAGATGTTTTTAGTGTTATAGTGAAGTGAAGTGAAAGTGCAGTGTGATCTTAATTGTATAAACATTCATTGGGGTTGTGGATGATAGACGTTTCTTTTCTTTTACTTCATGTAATGTAATGTTTTAAGAATCATCAGTGTTTATATTATAAATTATTATTATTATTATTATTATTATTATTATTATTATTATTATTATAGCATTATTATTACCATTATTATGTTATTTGAATGACATTTATTATTTTATTTATGTAATTAACTGCCACCGGGTTACATCCAATTGCAGTTTAAATGAATTTATCATTATTTAACAGAAAAGGTCGTTTATGATGCTGGTATAGAAAAAATAATTTGTGTAATTGAATACATCAAAGTGGCTTTAATGTATGTCATACAGTGGATATAGCACTATCAGATCCGACATTTAAAAAAAATTGTAGCCGTTTTTGAAAAAATGTCTTTGAATGTATTTAAGAATGCGAAATTTTGAACTCATTTTCACGAAAACGTTTGAGTTTTCAAGAAAATTCATAGGAAATCGTTTGGAGTCCTTGGACATACAAATGCAATAAAGTATAAAAACGTCTGTATTGTAAATATTAACGTGAGAGATTTTTAAAACATGTATGTAATTCTTGAAAACTCAAAGAAATATAAAAAAATTAGTTTTATGTTGTGTCATTTTATGATTTTACCACTATCGATAAAAAAATTAAGAAAAAAAAATTGATACGTTTTTGGGAATATCTTGTTTTTAACATTTTTTAAATATTGCCTTTATTTCACTCAAATTTGCACGAAAAATATGTACAATTTCAAAAAAAATAATAAACTGGACATTAATTAAAGAACTAATTGTGGAGAACAAATATCATATAAAGAAAAATCTCTATCTTCAATATTGCAGATGTAGGAAGACGCCGAAAAATGGAAATATTTGGAATTTTGGAAATTCAGAGGTAATAGTGAAAATGGGATCAATGGCATCTTTATCAATGCGATTCAGTCTACTTTTACAAGAAATTTATAAAATAAATTTGAAGCCATTTTTGCAAAAATGTTGATAATGTCCCAGGGTCTTGTTGTAAAGTCTCCCCAAAATTTAAAAAAAAACTTTTCAAAATCGAAAGCATTGAGTCGGGTCAGATCGACCAGAGATAATTTATTTTTGAATAAAATCCTGGTTTAGACGTTAGTGTTGTTCACAGGCAGATGGACGTTTTGAAAACAAAGGTTGCGGTTTTTCGGCATTTTTGAAGCTTTTTCGGCTAATTTTTGCTTGAAGTAAAAGAAATGTTAAAACATTTTGAATCTTTTTCAATTTTTTCCTCGCATAGCGCAAAGTACACATTTAAAAGTTGTGCAAATGCGATTGTTGTTTATTTTTGAGAGTGTTTGAAAGTTGCAAAAAGTTAAAAATGATGCGAGAAAGTATGCGCTGTTGTACCCACCTAGTAATTCCTAACATACTACTTCTCATATACACGCGCAATTATCCGCTATTAAAAATGAATTTAAACTTACTCAGTTATGCCCGTGAATTAAAACCTAAACATTATCGACTGCTTTTGAAGGAAGGAAAGATGCTAAGGCGAAACAATTTCTGTCAACAAGCTTGGCAGATATCGTTGTGGATGATGGTAATAGTGATTTAATTGGTTTCTAGAATATACTGCAGATGAGTTTTGAACATTTTCTTTGCAATTTGATAGATTTAATTAATATACCATTGATGAATAAATATTTCCTCTTTGTAACAATTTGTATACCAAACGTTTTAATTTATTTTTTAAATTAATTTTTTAAAATATTTCAATGTTTTGGTGTCTTAGGGCTGAGTGAATGAAAGGAACGATTTATGGCAAAATTGAAAAACGTAGCATGCATAACTGAAACCCATCTCAAAGCACGAAATAAACTTTACATTCCGGAATACACACTATATCGAGCAGATAGAACAGAGAACAACGGAGGAGGAGTCCTAATTGCAGTAAAATCCACTATAGAGCACCACCAGATAAATACCGCTCACACACCCGGCTTAGAAACCATAACAATTAGACTAATTATAAATAGCCACGACTGGAACATAATATCAGCCACCAAACCCCCTACAACAAAAATAGTTTATGCTAATCTACTAAATTTATTTCAACCCCAGATAAGTACATTAGTATTAGGAGACCTTAATGCCAAGAATACTAACTGGGGATGCCAAGCAAACAACCATGATGGAAAAATACTCGAAAAAATAATAAATCAAAACAACTTAAAAATAATATCCACAACAGAACCCACATATTACCCTTACGACCGACTCAGAAATCCAGATATTCTCGACATAGGAATTACTAACTCTAGCACTCAATTTTATTCAACATCGGTTTTTGAACTTGACTCGGACCACATACCAGTTCTAATAACCTCCCATCAGCTGCCTCCACCTTATTCCCTAACGCCCAAACCCAACACACTCAAAATTAACTGGCACAAGTTTCAGAACACCATAAGCAGTGTCATCCCCAAAATTAAAATATTAAATAGTCCAATTGAAATAGAAAATGCCGTAACTTACCTAAACACACTAATACATTCCACCCTACAAATTTCACAAATTAAACTTCAATAACAACCTAAATGCAACAAGGACACCATATTATCGCAGGAAATACTACATGCCATAAAAGTAAAAAACAAAACAAGAAGGCTGTGGGACAACTTATGAACCCCAGAAATTAAGTCCGAACTCAATACAATTACCAACATAGTCAAAAGATTAATTAAAAAGCACAATGTCCAACAATTCCACTCCAAAATTGAATCACTGAACACCAAAGATAACTCAATATGGCTCTTTACCAAAAAAATATTAAATAAAAAAACAATAATCTCCCCCATTAAACCAAACAATAGGAAAAGCATACACTTCAATACAAAAAGCGGAAGAATTAGCCACGTATTTCGCCTCAACATTCACAACTAACACAACTCAACCCCATCCCGAACATAAAACAATCACTACAGCATCAAAACAATCGGTATATGGACCTCATTATGGAATTCACTACATATCTCCAAAAGAAATCACACAAATAATTAAAAAACTACCAAATAAAAAATCACCAGGTCACGATAAAATAAATAATTTGATATTAAAAAAGCTACCCCCACCAGCAATAGCTTACATAAATAACATATTAACTCTTGTTTCAGAATAAGTCACTTCCCTTTTGCCTGGAAACGTGCAGTTATTATTCCAGTTCCTAAACCGAATAAAAACACGGCAAATGTCAGCTGTTACAGGCCAATAAGTTTATTACCCTTTCTCTCAAAAATTTTTGAAAAGTTAATTCTAAAAAGACTGACCAAACATATTGCTTCTACTAATCTCATACCAAAAGAACAAATCAACTTTACGAAACGTACTTCAACGCAACACCAACTATTAAGATCCGAACATTTATACTCATCATTTCAAAAAAATATCATACAATAGCAATTTTCCTAGACATATCACAAGCATTTGATAGAATCTGGCACCAAGCATTAATATACAAAATCAAAAAAAGAGGTACCCCATTCTACTTAACGAAAATCATAAAGAAATTTTTAGAAAACAGAACATTGTCAGTAGCAGTAAATAATCACCACTCAAACTCCAAAACAATAAACGCTGGCTTACCCCAAGGATCCCCCCTCTCACCAACTCTTTTTAACATATATGTAGCAGACATTCCGAAGTTGAACCCCATACAAAATAGCCCAGTTTGCTGACGACACAGTAATTTACTCATCCGGAACCTCACTCACAGCAATCAAAAATAGAATGCAAATATATATAAATCTAATTGAAAGCTGGGCAGCAAAATCTAAAATAAAACTCAATCCAATTAGAACTGCAGCTAAGATATTCACACTAAGACTATATACCTCTCCTCCCCCATTAATATTAAACAATGAAACGATAATCTGGTACCCATCAAACAAGCCAATAAAATACTTAGGTCTAAACATTGATACAAAACTAAACTGGAAACACCACATTGACAATAAAGTAATACAGGCAAAAAACAAATTATTACAATTAAAACCATTAATCAATAGAAACAGCCATCTACCATATGACACCGCACTCGCAATATATAAAACAATAGTTAGACCCCTCCTACTGTATGCATGCCCAATATGGCTAAATGCAGCTAGAACCAATCTTAACAAAATCCAAATTATCCAAAATCAGTTCTTAAGGACAATTACCAACGCACCATGGTTCATATTTAATGCACAGCTCCATAAAGAATTCAATCTCCAACCCATAACCCAGCACATTCTATACCTTTCCACCCAATTCTACTTCAACCTAATGCAGATACCAAATTTAACCGGATTCAACCTAGCCAGAAACCCCATCTATTCCACAAGAATCAAAAATAAGTACCCTTTCCATATATTCCAACAACAATTTTTCGAAATGGACCCTGGTGAGAGGTGACCAGGTTTCCTCGACCGCAATGCTAGTTGTAAGATTAATTTTAGTTTAGTTAGTAACTCAACAAACATATGTAGAGTTAATGTAACTGAGCTATGATATCATCAAGGAAAACAATAATTTGAAAACGTCGAACCATCTTGCTTGTTTGATAAGTTTGTCTCCTGAGTTGTTGTGTATCTTTGACTTTTCGAATCAGCAGCTTTCATTTGTTTCAGGGGATGCATGGATCCGGACATGCAAATAATGATATGAGAACTTCTGTGCTGAGTTATCTACTGCCATTTTTGGATTGTGAGTACAAATGAACTCTCCTGGTTAAAAAATCTGTGGTTTCTTGAGATGGCTTTTGCTCTTGTGCTACAGTCAACTCCGGTTATAGTGAACTGGGGACTATGATTTTTGGTTCACTATATACAATGATGTCAAAATTAAAAGGAAATTTTCAATTACAATCGCTTTTATTAATATAGAGATACAACAAAATACACTAACAATACGATCTGAACATTTCACTATCTTTATTTGACCTTAAAAAAATATTTTCAATTGTTTGCTTCGTACTTTTTGATTAGTAATTTCTCTAGATCCTTCTCCAAAGTTCGTGCTCTCTCCGTACTTGATTCTACATTGTCATCTGTGTCCAAGTATCGTAATGCAGTCTTGACGCCCTTCAATGTCTCTTGCACTGTTGGCACATCGTCCCACTCTCCAAAGACCCCTTTACTCGCCTAATGACATACGGATGCTTTCGGTAGTTATTATTGAAACTGAAGTAAGCAATCACGCGTCGCCGCCGTCAGTTGTAGCCCACGACCTTGGTTACCGCCGTGAAACTGAGTGGCATGTATCTATTGCCGATCCGCTACTTTCACCTCAAGGGAGAATTCTTCTTCATGACCTCTGGCCGACGATATTTTTTCAAGCTGTCTAGTGTTGGGATTTCTGGCACTCAGCAGGTATATTCATTTCCGGGATGGAGCTAATTTTCAGGACGTATTTCCTACGTTCACTATAGCCAAGGTTCAGGTTCACTATAACCGAATCTTTTTATGCTTATTTGTAATGTAAGTGAAACGGTACCAGTGACTATAGCCGAGAGTTCAGTATATCCCAGTTTACTATAACCGAAGCCGTCTGCATTTTATACTCCATGTTAAGCCACAAGCTCATTTCCCGCACATACGATGCAAGTAGTAAGGTGTAGTTGGTTGGTTGGTGATAACGGGCGCGTCAACAGCTTGTCATTAGTCCCGTAAGTGTAGTGCATGTTTTTCCTCGGGAGATGGCGGTGATCTTGTGGATTGCGAGACCCGGCCACGACCTACCGTCGGCTAGCGGGGTTTTATCCTAACCAGGACTCTCCCACCAGCGGGGCACCGCTCCAGCCGGGACAAGCTCTAGGCTCCCAACTGGTCTCCCGGCATGTGGTAGTGTAGTACATGTTAGTGTAAGTGTGTGTGGAGGGGGAAAGGATAGGACAAGGGAGAGGAAGGAAAGATCGCGTGCGGTCCATTTGTTAGGGTTTTAGGGTTCTGCTCCGGCATTCGCCTGATCGGAGAAACCACGGAAAACTACCGATCAGAGCAACCGGCCGCTATAATTCTCCTCCAGACAGCGACTGTATTCGACCTAGCTGAAAAGCTAGTGTCGAAAATCCTGCCGCCGTCAGGAATCGAACCTAGGACCTCCCGGTCACAGGCTCTGCAGTGGCATCAGTTGATGCACTGAGCTACCGCTCCCGGTAGGTAAGGTGTATCTTAGCGTTCTCCCAACACTGCAGTCACACACATACCTGATGCAGGATGTCGCTCTTGAGACCTGAATGAGAGCAAGTTTTAAAAGTAGTCAAATAAGACTACTCTTTGTGGAGGCACTCCTAATATTTTTCTGTAGTTATTCGTTCTTTTGATCAAGGATGTAAAACTTCATTGTTCAACTGTTACACTCTCGAAATCCTAATACACCGTAACTTACATTTTAATGATGCAGCTATTTTAATAAAATGACAAATGATCCACATTTGATATCACACGGACATGGTGAAAATTCGCTCACTATTGTCGTTTAACGTTTTCTAGTTACCATCAACCAGTTGACTGTAAACCAGGAGATCATGTCTTTATATTGATCATGTATTGATATTGATAGTTTTTTAATTTACATTCTTCAAACACAGAACGTTGCAAGAGCATTCAGACAACTCTCTCTCTCTCTCTCTCTCTCTCTCTCTCTCTCTCTCTCTCTCTCTCTCTCTCTGTCTCTGTCTCTCTCATTACACGTTGATATAAAATACAGTATATTTCACAACCATAACCAGGTCTGACTTCTCTTTAGACCACAAGCGCACGTCAAACGTAGGATTCATAAGTATTTAACACAAATTAATAATGATTCAGTGAATGAATGTTATAATATAATGAAACATGTTTCTGATATGGACGACACCATCGGCAACATACGAGAGATCTTTATTGTGCCGGAGAATGCCGGAGCAGTACCCTAACAAACGGGCCACGGATCGCGCGCGATCTTTCCTTCCTCTTCCTTGTCCTATCCTCTCCCCTTACACACACTAACATGCACTACACTACCACATATTCCGGGAGACCGGTCGGGAGCTTAGGACTTGTCCTGGCTGGGGCGGTACCCGGCTGGTGTGAGAGAACTGTTTAGGGGGAAACCTCGCTAGCCGACGGTAGGTCAGCGCCGAATCTCGCCATCCAGCGGGGGAAGATCACCGCCATCTCCTGATGAAAAAAACACTCACTACATCAACGGGACTAATGACCTAAGCTGTTGACGTGCCCGGAATCACTAACCAACCAAATTTATTGTGCCGCAAAGCCACAGATGGTCGCGGCGAGAGTTAACTGAGTGGCCTCTGAACCCCCTGTGCACGACTTCGATCCCGGCCAGTGTTGACTGATGCCGAATGAGGGAATGAGGAATCGGAACTGTGCAAATGCGGAATTTTCCGCTCGAACACAGCGAAACCGAAATGGAACTACCTTGACGATTTCGTTTGCCAGTGCTGCATCTTATTTTCGTTTCTTTTATTTGAAATAAGAAGATAAAAAACGGAAAAATTTTGAAAAATATCTCTGTGGCATGAATGGTTGATTTTTAATCGTCGAAGGAAAATTGGGGAATTTGTGTCCATCGTCGCGGATTGTGGACCTTTAATGGACAAAAGAAGTGCGGAAATTTCGGAATCTGGCAACACTGATCCCGACTGACGTGCGCGAATTTTCGATTGGCAGAAAATACACTGCAGCTGACCATGCTTGTGGCGCGAAAAAGAACCCTGGAATGTGCCCGACAAAATTAAATCCTTCCGGCAATATCCCTTTCTAACGAGATCTCACGTTCTCCCAACCAGATTGCTCGGGTGAGGTTAACTGAGTTCGGCATTGGCGGAGAAATTGAGGGTCAAACCCAGGTGCTTCAGAGCGTCGCCCACGGGGTGCGTCTGCACGAAAAGTTCCTAAATGCGATATTCACGGTACAGTTTTCGAGCAGATTGAACGTACAGAAAACAGACTGCGCGATTTCTGCGTGAACACTTTTGAGCATGTTCATAATTTTTCAGGCAGAAAGCTTACAGTTTGATTACTGCGCCTCTAGCGGCAGAATCGTTTACTAACGGATTTTTTTAAAAAAAAATTATTGCCCTCGAGCAGTGGATAAACCACTTTACAGGTCTGAAATTGGATACAAACACTAAGCAAATAATACAATATTAACTGAAAAGCACTGAGGTACTTGCAAATTAAACTAACTTAACCAATTTTATCTGTGAGAGGGAATCCTCTCTGGGAACCTCATTTATTAGGATTTTATGCACAGGGTAGTGGTGTGAAAGGAGGAGCTACCTTATAACTGTATTTTACTCTATTCTTACAAAAAAGTTAAAGAAAAAATTTGGAGCAGTTTTTGTGAAAATTTTGAAAATATTGGGGGGGGGCTTCATCTAAAGTACCTTCAAATTTTAAAGATTTTTTTCAAAATCTCAAAGCTTCAACCAGAGCCTGATGGACACGGTTTTCTTCAATAGGGGAAAAACGTACGCATGGTTTAAGAATTCACAGGCAGACGGCCGGCTTTGCTTCCATTCTCGGCATCAAGAACTCACAAAACAGGAATTCTGACTACACCACGTGTTAGAGGAATTTTTTTTTAAATTTTGCAACATTCTGATTTGTAGATTCAGACTCTTCTTAAGACCATTACAGAATATAGCAGAAGATACAAAAAAGACTTGAAAACCATCCAAATTACCTTGCAGAGAACATCGTGGACAATAGTGAAAACATCGGAAGATTGAATCGACACCAGCCGCTAGATCTCAGCCGTAGATATGAAAAAATAATAACGAAGATGACAATGTAATTGCAACGGTCTTTGAAGAAATGTAATCGCTAGATTAAGCTAAAAAATCAATTTTTATCTGAGAAGTGCTGTCAAAGGACAACTGTTTACTCAAGTTATTTTTATTTTTAAATAATTCACCGAATGTTCATGTAAAGAACAAATCATGAATAAACAGTTTGAAAAAAAAATAGCTACTGGAGTAATCTACTTTTTCATTTTCAGGGTCCGGCGATGAATTGTTTTATGCCGAAAATCTTCCGTTTTTTCACGCAGATTACATAACTTTCTCTATACTACGTATATTGCTCCGTATATTACTCCGTATATCACTCAGTATATCACTCCGTAGACGAGAAGGTAAAAGCAACCGAGAGGAACGTAACTGGTCACATATATAAACTTACCCTCGCGGTGAGAAGAGGCGATTTCAGCAGGAATTATGAAACTAATTTTGCCTGTTCGTGCTTATTAAAACATGATGAATCGGTTCGTTTGATGGGTCATGTACTTATTTGTCACTGATCCTCCAATTATTCCATTGCACATTGTGATGTATTGTCAAATGAGGGAATACTTGGACTAGTATTGATCTTAAGCGTTACAGTTCATTTGATTGAAATCCAGTGATTTACACTATGACAGAGTAGTCACAATGCGGAGTTGGGGGTTGAAGCCCCACAGCAGGGTTACTCGACCTCAGAGGTGACACCCAATCATACTATATGTATATTTTAAAAGAATAAATTTCATTTACATTTTTAATTTTAAAATAAACATTTTTTCAAATGAATAATTCTCCCATGCAGTATTCATAGAACGAAAAATATTATGTCGATTTATTTATATGATTTTCTGAGTAAATAATATCAAATTATCAATTTTATATTACGTAAATTAAGAACTATTACAAATTTTTAAATATCGTTTTTATAAAATTTTGTAAACAACTGTAGATACTCATTTTAAAACAACAAATTCAATGAATAATGTTACAAATTAATTAATCAATAAAGTATGCAGTTATAATTGTATACAAAAGTCATGTAGAACCAGTTAAAGAAACTATCGCTATTTACCTACACTCGGGGTGGGATACATGTATAAAATAGGGATGACTCCTGAAGCAACACTAATGCACTCCGTTTCTATGTGATGTAATATATAAAAATAACAGCGGATTTTTGTATTTAATTGAACGATGAAAATATATTCTCCGTAGAAATTTTCCTTGGAAGTAATAAATATTAAATGATAAATATTTTGCAGATGGAGACAAAAATACCGAAAAAATCCAGATGGACGTACGTATTATTAACGGGACGAAAACTACCAAAAACGAATTTCCGTATCAGGTAAGCAAAATAACTTTATCTTATCCGATCACATTTTTAGGCCGTCTACTTACGTGTCCGGAGTCGGTGAAATGGCTATTTATTACATCCCTGTAATAACGTAGCTATCCATTTTCACGATAAATAGCAAAACTGTTGCACGCGAACTGAACAATATGATATATACAAAAACATTATTTTACTGAAAATTAAAGGGTTATACATAGAATCACCGTTCTAATTACTAATTTATTATGAAAATAACACATTTACTCATAAAACTCATCAAATAAAGTATAATTCACATTTTCGTTCACATTCCTATGGACCTGCATTAAGTAATGGTTCTTTCACTGCAAAGAAGCTAATATAACGTCTTCGCATACTTTATTAATATTTCTTTCCTCCACCCCTTGAAAATTGCGTATGTTTTACGATTTATAATTTTAGATTTGCTGGCTAGTAAATCTTTCACAGCTCTTGGAGATCTAGTTTTAATATTTTCAAAAATATTTTCCATTTTCTCGTAAGACAGCGATTGTCAACTCAAATATACCCTCCAAGCTCTCGATTGTACCTCCAAAATCAATAAAATACAATTCGCCATTACGCCTATTTGTAGAAGAGAATAATCTCACAATGATGCAAAAGTTTTCCTTAGTGAAAATCGGCACGTCCAATGTATGCGAGATGTACGCGCAAGCGTACACAGAGTGCGCACGGAGTCATATCTCTTATGTACGGAATGTGCAAAAGAGCTTGCCACGATATCCATTTTTGTGTACCAAATGTGTACTTTGGCCCAAATGAATGTACGCTTGAGTGCGAACTGATATGTACTTGATGTGTTCACGATGGGATCGAAAGGGTGTGTACACGAAATGCACAACGACGTAACCGTGGCAACTCGTGGAAACCACCTTCCCTCGGAAAAAAGTTGTAGTGGAAAACTTCCACAATTCTCTCTGAAATTGTCATTAGCTGAACCCATGTGAAAAGTTCCCACATTTGCCTTCAATTAATTACATGTATTGGCCTGTGATGGATTACTTCACTAGGTGTTAACTTCATTGACCCAACCTAACCTTACCATACCTATGCGAGGGTTCTCGAACAGCAAAAACTTTCATTGCAATTTGAACATGTATGTTTCCACATTCGGTTTGGTAACCACATCTCACCCACTGCCACTGCCACTGCCAGTGGCTGAGTTCTTCTTCTTCATTCTGCTAATTGTACTTGTGAATTGCATGTATTTCGCCAAATTTTAGCATCTTAAGGGCTTGAAAGAACACAGTCCTACACCATTTCATGCTAACAATTAGTTGTAAGGCAAAATGAAACTCGAACATAAAAGTATTAGGAATCTAAATCTGAAATTACCGTAATAAGTTACTCTTCGTCTGCCAAAATTTAACACTATTTACAGGAACACTAATTTTAATCCTACAGGCCACACATAATTTTACTTATCACCTTTGGTCAACATCTAACATAGGACTATGGTTTGAAGTCTTTCATTTAAACTTTCTTGCTCTCATTTACATAATAGTAATGGTCACAATAAGGACTCATGTTGGTGCATGTATTAATAAGAAAATTCGAATTCTCAGCTCTATTTATTTGAGAACTGAACTTCATATTTATTTTAAATTACTATTAACATTACCTCATGGTGGAAGTAAGTTACTTCTACCATGCATTAACTATACGTTTACGAGTTTTTGTTTTACGTTTGTGCATGAATTGATAATTCGCACCAATCTTTGTCAATTATTATGTACTTCTTGTTTAATGACAATGTGTTATTTCTGTGTAATATTTGTTATAATAAAAAATAAATAACAAACATATATATTGTGTCACCAATATGTCACTGACAACATTTATTATAAATGGCGTCAATTAAAGGGGATAAATTATGTGAATATGCTAGCATAGCAACGGTAAGCGAGCCGTCGTCAAGGTCAACATATTCATGCAGTGACAATCGCGGAGACGGCTAGTTAATTCTATATAGAATTCTGGGATTGGCCGAAAAAGCAGTGACAGTCGTGAAGACGGCTAGTTCGTTTTGCAAGAAATTTAGAGATTGGCTAGGTACGAAAGTACATCAAATGTTATCTGCAAATAAACAATCGAAATTATGAACCGAGCTTTGCAGGGCTGAAAGAATACGAGAGACATTCATTCTGACTGATGCCGTGCTCATGAACGGATCGTGCTCCAATTAATGTTAGGAGTTTTTTTTCTTTGGGGACTTGTAAGCATCTACTAGGGAATGGATATTGAGAGAACATCAAAATTGGAACTCTAAGTGTGACAGTGGAGCTTAAAATATTTCATGTGAACGAGTTGGAGGGACATTGAGGGCTTGGGCGAAGTTGTCAGTGATTGGACTGGAATGTTAGCAGCAAATAGTTTATTGATCTAATGAACGGTGATTGAAGTGTGCTTCCGAGAGAAGAAGAGAGAAGATGGTGTCTGGACCTGAGGACGGCGGCGTCGGAGATGGATAAAGATGGTCCAAAAGCGCGCGAAGACAAAAGGTTGGAACGGTCATGACAAACGTTTAATTTTATATTGGGTAAAGTTATACAATACCAAAATTGTTTTAAATTGTTTAATAAATTTCCATGTTTTTGTGAAATGAATATATGATTTTTCATTGAGCCAATTCTAGCAATGAAGTAGCAAGATAGAAAGATATTTGCTTTTCAGGTTCCTCGACCGAGTTTGTTTGAATATATTTAGTTTATTTCAATATATATATATATATATATATATATATATATATATATAATGGTCATCTCGTGGCGCAGAGCAAAGTCGCTCGTCTTTCACCAAGGAGATCCGGGTTCAATTCCCGTCAAATCTCCTGTGAAAGTTGTTCCAACAAAACGAGTTTGGCTGCTTCACAAGGGCTAGTCCAACCCCTGAAAAGTGTCCTAAACCCCACACCTATCCTTATTCCTTCCCAATTCTGGCCGCTGGGTAGTGACGCAGGAGCGCGTGGTGGGAGGCGCGTACGCGGAGATGCTACCTGGCGTTCCTCTTGATAACAGACTGCGACGAAGCGTGACGAACAGAAATATATAAATATATACAGTAACGAAGGATTACTCCAGATTATACGTAGAAAGTAACGGAGGATTACTCTAGTAGCGCTCAACACCCAAGAAGGGGTCAGGAGACGCGTAGCGTCGTGAGCTGACGCAACAAATGTAAAAATAAATTGAAGAGGTTTGAAAATTATGTTCGCTCAGCACGATGAGTTCTTGTACGACGAAAAGAAACCACACTTTGTTTTTGAGTTGAATGCACCTTTCCACATGAAAAAATGTTTGAATACGTAAGTTGACTTGCACCGAGTCTTCCTATCTTTGTATTGTGCAGCGTGGCGTCCGTTAATACGACCGGAACGAGAAAACAAAACAAATGTCCGTTAGGACGATCACCGGTGGCCGAGATCGCTAGAGCAGGAGTTTTGAAAATTATGTTCGCTCAGCACGTTCGTAGTGATCTCGGACCGATGGGTCGCGAGTTTGAGTCCCGCCTCGGGCATGGTTGTATTTATGTTCGTCCTTTCACCCCTTATCACCATTTCGTTTCATCTTCATAGTTACCACACCGTTAACTCCAATAGTGGTTGCTAATAATCTAGATGTTGATGCGGCCTTAAATAAAAAAAAGACAAATGTTGCGTGGCGCATAAACGCGTGTATGAATGAATTGATCTAACCGATTAAATACTGGTGAACGGTCGTTGGAAATGGTCTCTGTCGCTGTCTACAACGGTGCCTTGCGGGGTTGCTTAGTTTGTACAACGTCAGTTCGAATTCCTTGCGCACGAGCGGGCATTTTGTAACAGCCCCTGAAAGAAGCTCTTCGCAATCCTCCGCACCCTCAAATATGAAGCTGGTCTTCGGTGCATATTCTGCCCTTGCGATTGAGAAATATCGGCCGGAATTATTACTTTAACGTTATGTGGAACAAGTGAATCAAATTTCTCCAAGACAGCGAATGTGTGCCCAGACTAGAGGGAGAACGTTTTAACAAGAGGATACTTGACAGCCATGTCCAAACCAGGACATACAACAAACCCAAACCCATAATCGCGAGAAAGTCTTTGATCTATTAAAATGTTTGCAGAGTGTAGTGTAAAATGTGATGAACAATCACGTGAAGTGTAATACATTGTAATAGCGAAGCATTGACGGGTCCACTAGTTTCTAATATGTCATAGCACTTCAAAATTTGAATATAATGGTTTTACATGTACCAACTAGTGAAATTTCTTGTGAATATGAGTGTATAGCCTGTTGAGTATAAGACCCGATTGGAGAACAGATTCTTTTGGCGAACGGTTGCGGTAGTTTTATCGATTTATTCCATTACATTTTTGCTGGTTCTGTCTCGCGATTCTACCCCACCTGTTCAGAACAAGTAGAATCTGAAACTGTATGTGAAATTAAACTAATTACTTGATATTATTTGCGACTGAATTACACGCGTATACCTCTCTGCTAGGTAAGAACGTTAAATAAGAATAGTCTGTATTGACAAGGGTGTATTGTATTGCTATAAATCACAAGGAGACATATAGAACAAGTGATTGGAGATAAGAGGGACTTGAAGAAGATGTATTACAGGCGTAATATGGAAAAAGGAAATTTAGAAAAGAGGGTGGGGTTTAACATTCAAGAGTTCTTGCACGGGTGCGCTAGTGTTTCTTTATTAAAGGGGAATTGAAGAGGGTTTCCTCTCTATTCCGGGGATCTAAGCACATCTTTTAACTGAATATCCTCCAAGTTAGTAGACCTATCTTCTATATGAAAAAGCGCTCTACCCAGGTTTAGTGATTAATATTCTTAGAAATTGTGAAGACCATATGTGGCGTTGAGGTTTTAATACATTTGTTACTCGGTGTATGTCCTTGAGGGGACTGAGAAAGTGTCAGACTCATATCAATTAGGTCTCAAAACTCCATTGTAAAATGGACGGAGAATTATAAAGCTGCAGCTTTAAATTCGCCCTGTGTAATTTTATTTGTTGTCAGAAAACTGTAAAAAGCCTGTGTGATGAATGGAAAAGTATTAAAGAAGTGTTATTAAAATCGCAACCCTGTGCTACATCCCCCTAAAAACAAATTCATATACAGTCTGTCGCCCTCCAGGTCGCTTTGTTTGCTGATTTGGACGACGGGCCATCTTATTACTGCGGAGCCTTCCTTATTAGCTCAAAACATGCCGTCACTGCAGCTCACTGTGTGAATTAGTAAGTACCCGCAAATGCAATGCAAAAATGAAATCATGGGAACAATCAAAAGAACCAAAACTCCAAAATTGTAATGGAAGATACAAATATCACATTTCGAAGATTACGGCCTAAAAAAACACGGGCCTCCTTTGGGAACAGAAATTAGAGGTTTAAGAGCCTAAGATGCACCATTATTTAATACCATAGCCATACCATTACCATACCGGTAATGAGAGGTCCTGCGTAATGTGTTTCAAGTAGCCAATGTTAAGCCTTGCATTCACGTAAACTTACATCTTCGTAGCATGATCTAAAAACCTCTGTATTTTTCGACTTAAATCTTTGAGAGAGAAATTACCCAACCTCTAGTAGCACATTACGAGATTTTTTTGTCGTTGGAGTTTTCAATATTGTACAAAACCTGCATAATTCCTTACGGTATCATGAAAATGTTTTGGGAGAATCATGTTAAGTCTCACCAGTGAGAGCAAACACACCGCTATTCGTGAATGCTAATATATCGATTTCCATCGATTTGTCTCTGGTCTTGTTACTGCCCCAAACACTTCATAAATACCAACAAGACATAAATTATATAACGACACTTCACCAATATCGAGATATTAACATTTAATAATAGCGGGAGACATGCTGCGGTAGTGTGACTTTGAGTGTTACTGTCCTAAGGCCTTCACATATGTGATATTTATTCTTAAATTCTATTTACATAGCTAACGTATGGCCTAGCTTACAAACTAGATACTTACAAACTAATCTAAATCTACTTTGTCTTACATCCTGACTAAATTTAACTACGAACATTATTTACATTATTTACAGTAAGCAGTACATACACATATAACACAAAAACACACGCTTATAAACATCATTTAAACCGCGACTGCACGAGTCATCCACAAGCCATCCTCTCTCATCGATAATAACAATAACAGGAAATCTGAAAGGGCAACAACTGTTGACATTGCAGTGCCTCTGAAAAGGAGATTCTAGAGTCGGACACCGTGGTGACGGATTTTCGACACTAGGTTTGACGCTAGGTCAAATCTGCCGCTGGATCGCGAATTCTAGCTTCTGGCTGCTCATATCGGTAGTTTTATGTGCTTTCTCTGATCAATACCTGGCGAATTCCGAGCAATACCCCCCAAAAACGGTCCGCGCGCGATCTTTCCTTCCTCCTCCTCCTCATCCCCAACCGATTGAACGATTGATTAGTGATTCCGGGCGCGTCAAATGACAAGGCCATTAGTCCCGTAAATAAAGGGTATATTTTGTCGCGGTCTACGGAAATCCGACACCGACCTACGTCGGCTTGCGTGTTTTCTCCAATCAGGTATCTCCCCCTCAGCGGAGAACCGCCCCAGCTGGGACAAGCTCTAAGCTCCCGACGGGTTTCCCAACAAGTATGTAGTGTATTGCATATAAGTGTGCGTAAGAGGGCGAGGATAGGACAAGGAAGCGGTAGGAAAGAATGGCGTGGTGTTAGTGGCCCTTTTGTTAGGGTACTGCTCCAATATTTGCCTGGTGTTGAGCGGAGAAACCACGGAAAACTACCAATCAGAGCAGCTAGTCTGTAAAATTGTTCTCCAGATAGCGGCTGAATTCGACCTAGCTGTCTAGCAGGAGACGAAATCGTCCCTAAAAAATATAGCAGTTGACGTGTCAAGGAAGATGAAGTAATCAATTAAATCAGGGGTTCCCAACCTTTTTTGCTCATAGATCTCTTTTAAAAGAATTGCTTGCTCTACCGGCTCCCTAACTTTATTTTCTATAATATATCATGCATAATTATAGCACAAAAACGCACATAACTGTCTTGAAGATAGTCTCGTACACCAATATATTGATAAATATCTAGATTTTCAATAACCGAAGACGCTTCCACTTCTGGGTAGCTAACGTTCTGTTTGTTCTTCATTGTTTTACAATGGTCGAAAAATGTTGAGCGTTTTTAAAAGGCCATAACATTTCTCCAGTACGTATTGAACGAAATATATTTTTCTAATATACACCAACAAACAGAGAATAATAAATTGCAGAAGCGGAGGGAATTGATAATATAATACTGTGTTCTTCTGTATCACAAACAAATTAATTATCAAGTTCATTTAGTATCTTTTTGTAATCAATGGTATCTTGATTACAACGCCGGTTCATATTCGGCTATAGACTCCTATCCGACCCCTTGATCTTCATTGACCTTCAAAATTTCATCGGCCCCTAGGGGGTCGATACCGACCCCGTTGGGAACCCCTGAAATAAATCCCCCAATCATGAGACGCGCTGAGGATGGCGTGTGGCTGAATCGGCGCGTGTGCGTGGCATTGACCTTCAAAATTTCATCGACCCCCTAGGGTGTCGATACCGACCCCGTTGGGAACCTCTGAAATAAATCCCCCAATCATGAGACGTGCTGAGGATGGCGTGTGCGTGCCGGCAGCCCGATGGCGTTCAGCGTGCGCGTGGGCACCTTGTACCAATCGCGGGGCGGCGAGACGCGCCTCGTGGACAGCGTGAGGAAGCACCCGCTCTACGACTCGGAGAGCAACGACTTCGACGTGGCCGTGCTGTACCTGGCGCCGCCGCCGCTGGCCTTCTCCGCCGACGTGCAGCCGGCGCCGCTCGCCGCCTCCGACGCCGACGCGCGCGCGCACGCCGTCGCCGTGGCCTCCGGCTGGGGCTCCATCGACCCCAAGGCACGCACGCACGCGCGCGCGCACGCGCCAGCGATAAGTACGTATGTATTAAGCTGGCTTTACACTTGCAAGAAAATAGCGAGCAGTATTATTCCGCAAGAAAAGTTGCCGATGTAAACATTGCGGCAATAAATATTTCTGATGTTGGCAATATTTCTTGCTAGATATTCCGGTCGTCGTGTTATTTCGTGTGTTTCCGTCCTCGGAAAGATATTGCCGGCTGTTGTTGGGACTAGAATTGGTTTGAAGTTTGAGCAAGATATTGCTGGAAGAAGCCAATGATGACCACTGTCACATGCGCAGGAAGTACGGTTAAGGTAGTACATAGACGTATTATTTTGATTTGTTATATGCGTTTTTTCATAAAATGGGTGTGTGAAAAAGGTTTAAGAAAATAAAGGAAGTAATAAATATTACAAACCCTCGACGATTGATTATCGAATGATTCAAATTTTGGTTTAGCTATAGGTGCTCCCTAATTTTTAATTTTGTTACGTTAAAGTTTATCAAGATATCTAATCTAAATCAATTTTAAGATTAATCTATAATACATCAACTGTAAGCAATGTATATTTTAAAAGATTTTACCGAATTAATTATTGCACTTTTTTGAAAAAGAAAATTACTTTGCTCCCACGTGAATCGAAGTCCACGAAAATATATTGAGGCTCCTAAACCGAATTTGCACAAGCCCCTTTTCCTTTCGTCTTAAAATATAGTCACACGTCCTCACAAAACGTTGACGTTTCTTTATCTCTTCATTGAGCACAATAACTGCGACCACGACTCGCATCTTCTCCCTCCTACTTGCCATGTCGAAGTGAGGCATAACCTCGCTTAAGTTCACGCGCCATTTTCCTCGTGACTTCACGAATCACGACAACAAAAAGTTCTAATGTAAAACGATCGGCAATATCTTGTCAGAAATATATTCCTCCCAACGTTCTGGCAACATATTGCCCCGTCCTGTTTTTGCTAGTGTAAATATGACCGGAAGAAAAAGCAACAATTTGTTGAAAGATATTGGGGAATCGTATTGCTAGTGTAAAGTCGGCATTAGGCGTTATTGGGCCGGTGATCCGACAGCTACCGGTGACCCCCATGCCTGGGCCTAGTTAAATCCCCATGCTTGGTGGTAAGAGCGACATGAGGTGAACATGACGTATTCTCTTCACCGTAACTGGCAAAATCCTGGTTGAGCTTTTCTTCATCACACAGCTACAGATACTGGGACGATTCTAAAGGAAACCTACAACTCTATTTTGGCCTCGACCGGGAATCGAACCCGGGACCACATCACGGGAAGCTAGTACGCTGTCCATGAGCCATCCTAGAGGCTTGACAACAGTGTAGTATGTATATAAAAAATGGATGTTGGTATATACCAGATCGATGATCTCCGACACCGTTTGATAGATATCCATCAAAGTTGGCACATATACATTGCTTTTGATGCAGAAGGTTTTTAAGCGGTTCATTTTGTTGTAACTCTTCCAGATGAAGCTTCAGTTAATGCAATTCCCAATCCACCTGAGCGTCATTGTTGCTGGGCCTTGCCGTTTGACGTAGCGCAAGGTCGAAGAGGAAAAAAACGGGCGGCGAGAAAGAGGCAGAGAGAAAGGGAAAGAAAAGAGACGAAAGAGACTGAGAGAGAGACACTGGGAGAGAGAATGAGACAGAGAGAGACTGAGAAAACGAGACTAAAAGAACTCTACTGAGAGACATACTAAGTGACAGAAAGAGAGAGACTAAAAGAGACACTGAGAGAACGAGAAAGAGGCAAAGAGAAGCTGATAGAAAGTGACTGAGAAAGAGAGCGTCAGAGAGACTGAAAAAAGAGGGAGAGGGACTAAGAAAGATATTGAGATATAGAAAGAGACTGAGGGAGATGGAGACTGAGGGAGCGGGAGACTGAGGGACATTAAAAAGATAGAGATTGAGAGAATGAGAGGGAGACATGGTGTCTGAGAGACTGAGAGGGAGACGGCGAGAAAGAGACACTGAGACTAATAGAGACAAACTAAAAGACTAAGAGAGGGACTGAGAGTGAGAGTTTGTTTCAGAGAAATTTAGAGAGTCTGATAGAGATTGAGAGAAAGAATGCAAGAGGCTGAGAGAGAGAAAGAAGAGAGGGAGAGACTGTGTGAGTTAGTGACAGTGTGTGAGAAGGAGAGACCAAGAGATAGATTAAGTGAGAGAAAAAGAGAGAGAGAGACAGAACGGAGAGGGACAGAGACAGCGAGTGACTGAGAGGGACTAATAGAGAATACGAGACTGAGGGGATGAGAATACGAGACTGATAGAAAGAGACAGAGAGAATCTGAGAGACGGAGAGAGACAGATTTACTCAATGAGACAGAGACTGAAAGATGGTAACTGGGAGAAAGACAGTGAGACTGAATGAGAGAAAGTTTCTGAGAGGGACTCATAGAGAGTAAGAGAATTGGAGAAAGACAGAGGGAAACAGAAAGAGGGACTTATACAGGGAGACATAATTAGTGATTCAGAGACAGAAACTGAGTGAGACTGTGAAAGAGGGACCGGGAGGGAGACAGATGTTTTGTGAGAGACTGAGAGAAAAACTGAGAGGGAGAGTCTGAGAGAGACTGTTGAAAGAAAAAGAGACGCCGAAAGAGTCTGAAAATGAGACTTCGAGAGATACTGATGGAGAGAGAGAGAGTGAGAGAGAGATTCAGACTGGAAGACAGAGTGAAACTGAGAAGGAAAGATTCATATTCAGAGAGACAGAGAGAGATGGGAAGATAGAGACTGAGTCTGGATGAGAGTTTAAGAGAGAGAGAAACTGAAAGCGATAGAGACGGACAGAGAGAGAGAGACAGAAAAAAGAGAGAGACTGAAGAAAGAGACAGAGAAAGAATGCGAGTGAGATACCAAGAGAAAGGACTGAGAGAGAGAAACGGAGGGATAGAGACAGAGAGGGAGAGAGACTGAGAAAGACAAGCAAGAGAGACTGCGAGAAGGGCTCAGAGGTAGAGACTGCATGATAGTGTCAGTGAGACAGTGAGAGGGAGGTTGTGAGAGACAGAGGGTGGCTGAGAGAGGGAGGTTGAGAGAGGGGAGAGACAGAGAGATTAAGTATGAGAGACAGAGAGATTTTAAGAGATTGCGAGAGAGACTGAGAGATTGTGAGTGCGAAGATGAATTGCCGAGATTGAGATATACTGAGGGGACGTTACTGAGAGGGAGACATTGAGAGGCAAAGAGAGAAAAATAGAGACTGGGAGAGACTGAGATAGAGCGTGAGAGTGACTGAGGGAGAGACAGAGAGAGAAACAGAGGGGGGCAGAGACAAAGCAAGAAGGGAAGAGGTTGAGAGAGAGTGTGAGAGAGACAGAGAGGGGCTGAGAGAGACAGAGAGGGGCTGAGAGACAGAGAGGGGCTGAGAGACAGAGAGGGGCTGAGAGACAGAGAGGGGCTGAGAGACAGAGAGGGGCTGAGAGACAGAGAGGGGCTGAGAGAGAGAGAGAGAGAGAGAGAGAGAGAGGGGCAGATACACTGAAGGAGAGATTGTGAAAAAGACTGAGAGGAATAGGCTATGAGAATGATTGAGAGGGAGAGATTCAGAGTTAATGAGAAAGACAGATAGAGGAAGACAGAGACGAGAGAGAAGATGAGTGAGAGGTGGCTGAGAGAGGGACATAGGGGGAGAGACAGAGAGAAACACGGAGAGCGGGGAGAGAAAGGAGAGAGTGAGTGGGGGTGCGGGACAACGTATGCTGGTTTCTGCTAGTTCTGTAAAAAATAATTATTTTCACGAAGTTTCACCTTACTGTTTTTTATACGATCGAGTTTGTGTAAAAAACGATAATGACACTTACGAAAGATAAACAATTATTCTAAGATCGTGTAAAAATGCTTGTATTACGTCTCATGAGTTGTTTCTCCTTTACTCTTCGTAGCTTATTCGAAAGGAATCTTTACTTTCGTTAATGTTTGGATAAGAGGAGGCCCTTATTTTACGTCATACCGTAGCGAGTCGTTGGTGTTTCATTCGTGTTCCTATTGTAAGAGTAACTGGTTTATCGTGCTTATTCTTATTGAAGTTTAAATTCTCAAAAGCATTACTGACTTTCCACCAGAGGTTTTTGAAAATGGGGAATGCTGCAGTAAATAATTTATTACCTCAATTTCCTAAGGTATTTGCGAAAAACTTATCTTCATGTGGCAAACAGGGTCACATCTAAGAGTTGCTACGAGTTTCGTAATACATCTTGTTAGTAGTTACGTATTAATTTTGTGCTAGTAGTTAGAAATAAGTTAATAGTTATTGGGAAGAGTTAAATAACAGAGAAATTAAAGCTCTTTGCCATTCATGTTGCTTCTTTTCTTATTTTTCTCCTCTCATTTCTTGTAAGCTAACTACCGTGCGTAAAACTTATTTTTGCTCTGTGCCGTCACTGTTAAAAATGTCTTTTACGCAATGTGACGGGCATGAAGAGAGGTCGAAGATGATTACTTTTTGGCCAAAACCAGTGATGGGAAATTTCATATAATATAGTTAAACATACAAACTTTGTACCGAGACGGAGGGCAACTATTCATGCATGGATGTTTGGCAGGCCTCATTGTGACGCAAAGGGATTTTATTTACCTGCCGAACATCGGTGCATTAAGAGTTAGTTTGAACTAAAGCCGAAATGTTTGAACAATTAGATCATGAACGGTACTGTTGAATGTCATCATTTTCCCTTTCTGAAAAAAAAAGTGTTTCTCGGAGATTCGAAATAATCTCTTTAATTATACCATAAAACTAAAAATATTTGAGAGATTTAATGGAAATAACCTTGGGCTAGATATCACCGAGGTGGCTAAGAGAGTGTACCGACTCAACACTTCGGTTCGAAGGGTCGCGAGTTCGAGTCACACTTGTCTATCTGATGTATATTGTCGCGGAGGGCCTCGCGTTCTACTGACTTCAGATAGGAGGAGCCCGCAAGTGTGTTGGTGTCGGGTCGTGAACGGTATCCGGCTGTCGGCTCGATAAAAGCCCTAGAAAAAAATTAATTCTAGTTATCAAAACGCTTTGTTGCATCTAACATAGTAACAATGTAATTTGATTTGTTTTGCAGAATATCACTATGTCGAACACGCTGATGAAAGTAAATTTACCTCTCTTGTCTCGGAGCGAATGCAAAGATGCCTATGGGTCCGCCATCACACCGAGAATGCTATGCGCTGGCTTCTTAGACGGAAGTCACGATGCCTGTCAAGTAAGACTGACCGAAGTGCGCTCATAAATGCACTCTATTGGTATAGTATTCGCAGAGCTTGATTTCTGGCGGAACACCCCGGAACGGCTTACCGGTACATCGGGAACAAATTAGGAAAAACAAACCCACAACAAACAAACGAAAAGCAAATACTAGGCAACTTCGATTTTTAGTTAGACTAACTTTCGTAAACTCAAAATTAAATAATTTTTCACTTAAATGCATCATTTCTATAAATGTAAAAAAGTATACTTTTTAATAATTATGATAATAATTATTAGTAAAAAACGATAAAATATCAATAGAAATTATATTCTAATTTCCTATTATTTTCGTTATACACATAGTGCAGGAGCTACCACTGTTACTGATTGTTAATAAATATAATTTACATTGATTACATTATATTTTAAATATATAACTATTTCTATTAAATTGATGATGAATTTGAAGCGCGTTCCGGGATGTAAACGTTTATAAATAAAGCCCTGAGTATACTAAACGTAGAAGATTGGAACCCATCCAGGACATTTGGGAAAATATTTTCCCTATTCACCCTATGATGTAGCCCGGATGATCATCACTTACTTCCTAGGGACCGACACCTTACTAGGGACGAATGACACCTCATGGATGTCGATTGGTGAACGGAATGTGGTCTGAACATGAGTGACGGACGGACTAACTCAGGTTACTCGAGTACTTTATAATGACGATTCGAGTGGTAAAGTATTTTATTTTGCGAATAGGAAAGGTTGCGACACGTCACCGATAGGCCAATCCTACTTGCAAAATAAAATCTCTTTTACAATGTGTATCACATACAATTTTTAAACGGTCTTTGACTTTAATTTAATTTCAATTCAAATATACAAATCACTTACTTGTGTACTATGTTAAGAAAAGGAAACTGATGTGATCAGGCGAACATATTTGCTTTCTTCCTTACAAAATATTCTGTACTGCATCGTGAACACAACTTCGTTTTTCCTGTCCCTATGTGCCATTAACTACGACACAGTTGCACTTGAAAATCCATAGAAATAGGCCGTAACTTTGAGTGTTCATGTTTCCTCCCCCGAGACGAGTACAGAGCGATCTGGAGAGGGGTTCACGACGTCGAAATCTGCAAGCTGTCTCGCATGTCAGTGTTAGTTACCACAATGTACAGACATGGGTGAGCCGCTGCGTTGCCTATTCAGCTTCAGTCAATGAGATTCATGCAGCAGTTTGGGTCACAACATTAGCGGAAATTTGTAAATGAAGCCAGATATCAAAATGATCGAAGTCATTGAAACGGATATATGAAGCATTTTTAAAAAAAGAGATATTGCACTTTTTCTTTCAACTACACCTTCAATGGGTTATTTTTGGTTCGCCGTTGAAAATGGTCACTTTACGCCACTTTCAAAATGTTTCTCCACATTTCTCGCTTGCCATGCATCATGCCGGCCAGCGACTGGCTTAACTATTCAAACGAAGTGCCCCTGTTTTGGTCACGTGGTTCGCGATGTTCCCTCCTGTGCTGCGCAGAACAAGCAGAAATCGGTGCGTCGAAGCAGCGCAACCATGTCATTGCATCATTCGTAGGTGTTACCTTGGCAAAATAAATGAAATAAGTTCTTTATGTAGTTTTGAGGCACTGCTTTTCTGCCTACTCTAGCGTACACAGGGAATTGTGAGAAAGAGAGGAATGAGACTGATACCGCGGGCTCATGATGTGGAAAGCTTGAACTGAGAATTAGCTCGTTCCACGATAAATGTTTAGTTTACATTTCTAGATTTTTTTGAATTTTCTATTGAATACTAAAATAGTAAGAGTCGTTTGAATTGCTTTTATGTAAAATATATTAAACTATAGTGCTCGCCAACGTTGCGGGGCGGCTTGTGAGTATAGAAGGATTTCACTAAGAATGAGCCAAAGTGACAGCGAGTGCTGGTTCTGTGGTCGTTGTGACCTTGCTTTAGACTCCCTTCCAGCATTCGTTCGTTTGCAGTTGGCAAACTTGTAAATGGCTTCGACGTTTCCTTTTGTGATGTCCATGTCCGACGAAAATATAGTGTGCCACGAGAAATAATGGCAATTAGAAAGTGCAGTGTTATGTGCTCTTCCGTAAAACTTTTTTTGTATAAACATTACCCTGAATTTACTTTTTGTGTCATAAATGTTATGTTTATTTTAAAACCGAGACTTGAATGTGAGATGCGTACTGGTGCAGGTGTTTTCGGCTATTGTGCTGTTGTGTGGCGAGCTGTGATTGACAGCTTCCATTTACATTCGTGGCAGTTTTCTTTTACTGATTGTAAGAGCATGGTAAGAGATTTTCCACATACGTAATTACATTTCAATATTTCTCGGACTCGCCGTACGTGCACATACCTCAGCGAAACTTCCTAGACTTCTGCATAGGGATGCTTTTACAGGAGCCATTAGCACTTTACGAAGGGGCGTGGCTGAACAGCTGCCGCAGCGGTGGGATACTTCTCTGAATTACATGTGATGTTCACTCGTTTAGCGAACTGTCACTTAAGCTCATTCTTAGAAAAATCCTTCTGTATTCACAAGCCGTTTCACAAAAGCCAGCGAACGGGAACGGCAACGCGAAGGAGAGCACGGGAACGCGAGATCCCTGCGCTTCACAATAAAGGCCCATTCACAATGCAATCACAAACATAAGCGTAACACATAGACATAGACATTAACACATGCGAAGAGTTGGCGTATTCACAATGTCGAACATAAACTCAGGCAAAATAAGAGTTTCTATTGGCTATGAGACGCAGCACACGAATCGACACGAATAGTTCGCCTATCGACTTCGATACTCGATTTTGAGTTAACGAACTGTGATTGGCTCATTCCTTATGTCTGACATAAGCATAAGCATAGAAGCTTGAAGCTTGCAAGCTTTTAAGTTAACGTCTTACGTGTTAATGCGAACGCGTTGTTAATACGCGTATGCGAACGCATCGTGAATGAGTCCACTTGTAGACGTAGTCCTAACTTTTATATTAACGCCATGCGTATGCTTATGTTTGCATTGTGAATGGGCCTTAACCGTCAACGGGAAGAGGAACAGCGCTACGAACCAGTAGCGGCTAAAACGAGAACTTTAAGAAACAGTTGCCGAAATCAAAGCAGATCTAGCTGTGCTACTCTGTTCACTCTCTGTTTTGCCATGTGTATGATGTGTTGACGTGAGCTGCTGTGAATAATGAGTACTTTAACACAGTGTAGTGAAAGGCAGGGCGTGATGCTACGTGGCGTTTGCGCGCAGGGCGACTCCGGGGGCCCGCTGGCCGTGGGCGGGAAGGTGGTGGGCATCGTGTCGTGGGGCTACGGCTGCGCGCACGAGGGCTGCCCCGGCGTCTACACCAAGATCAGCACCGTCAGGCGGTGGATTGGCGAGATGACGGGCGTCTAGGATGGACTCCAATCTCTCCGCTAGTCCAACTCCATCTAGGTAAAACGTCAAATTCAAATCGAAGAATAAAATTGAAATAGGTATCAAAATCCATCCACCATTTATTTGTAATAATGCAGTATTTCAATAATTATAAAAATTAATGCAACACAACAATTAAAAGGATTTTAAAACTATGCTGTACGTCACAGGTCCTTGTCTTTCCCTCAGTGATTGTTTATTCTATTTACATTATTTGAGTGTATGTAATCTATACAGAAAAAAATATGGTACAGATAAACTTCGTTAATTGTTGAAAACCTTCAACGATTTTTGTAATCGAACAAGCAAAAATAAAGAAAAAAATTAAAAAAAAGGAATTTAGCACACCTGTATTATCCAAATCAGTACACCTTTATATTAAATAAAGAAATAATTTTTTAAGTTCAGAAAATGCTTTTAAGGAAATATTTTCTTATTCTCTTGGACATTTGTGTGGACAAGACATTAAATATTATTTTGACTTATTTTGCCAGAGATTGGTAATAATATATGAATTAGGAAGTAAGTTAAGGCATTCGACATTCGGCGAGTAACGAGCGACCGCTCGCCGAATCCTGAGTAGTGTGGATGAGTTTGCTTGCTATTTGCCGAGCGACGAACAGTTGGTGCTCGCCTTACCCATCGGGTGTCGGTGTTTTGGACATATCAAAGGAATAGTAGCCGGGCACATCATAAAATGCATTCATAATCTAATTTTGATTTTATTATGGCTTGATATGTATGTGTGAGTCATTTTATGTCAGCAGACCCCCATTGTATTGTAGGGCTTTTCATGGTGTTGATTCTTCTACAACATTTTGTTCTTAACTGGTCAATATGACTCTTTCACTTCATCTTATCAAATGTCATTTATAAGATTTTAACAGATGGAACCTTTCTGAGAATATTGTCATCCAACTTTAAAGTTAGACTTTTCTCTTCTTTTTTCTTAGAAAATACTACATATTCAGTTTTTGTTTTATAGAAAATTTAAAACCAGTGTTTTGAGATCACTTTTGAAGGTTTTTTAGGGTGTTTTGAATAAGTCTGGCTGTGTGTTGAATATTTTTTCCAGTGCAGATTATAGTTGCCCATCTGCAAACAAAATACCTGCAACAGGTTTCTGGATTTTTTGAAGCACTTCATTAATACTGATCAGAAACAATAACACCACGAAACCTCGGGGCAGACCATTTTCTATTTGCACTGGTTTAGAGTCGGTTTTATTGATTCTAACTCTAATACTTTTGTTGCTCAGAAAGATCTTAATACATGCCAAGATGTTTTCTTTTTTAATTAAGATTCTCTATTATTTTTACTACTCTATGCTCACATACCATTTCATAACCTTTCTCTATATCTACGGTAACTGCATTGACATGTCTGTTGTTTATAAAAGATTCACATATCCCTGCTTCTAAATGCATCAAATAATCCACTATTGAACGTGATTCTCTAACAACAAATTGAAGAGGTGATAGCATATTATGTGTCTCCACGTACTATCTAATTCTTTTCCTGATAATTTTCTCCATGATTTTACACAAATTGCAGGTAAGTGATGTTGGTCTGTAGTTGGAAGGTGAACTTGGTGCTTTGTCGGGTTTTAAAATGAAAATCACAATGGACTACCTCAATGTATCAGGAAATATCTATATTTTCCATATAAAATTATATATAGTGTGGCGTCGAGGTAGCAAAATGACAACACAGACACAAGCTATAATTATAAATTTGTTTATTTACAAAATTTACACTATGTCCAGCTCTGGAATTACGTTCGCTGCCTACCTCCGTGACTCCCACGCACACTGCTCCCCGTCCCCTGGCTAGTGCATCCTCCACCCAGACGCTTCACCGCGCCGGTGCACAGACACCCAGTGCTACGCACCCGCAGTGTCACGAGGAACAGACCTTCGCAGCAGTTGCGTCCGCACGCGAGACCCTCTCAAAACACACTCGCGACACACATCGGTCCTCCCTACGGAAAGGACCGAAACACGTCGCCTTCGCCTTCCGCACGCTGCCCCACGACACGCTTGCTACCTTGTGCGAGCAAGCGGAGGCAGCCGAACGCGGAGGGGAAGACTCGCCATCGGCCGAGGCACGCGTGGGCAACGCGACGCCGCGCCCCTCCTGCCACGCCTCCCAATGGGCCTGAGCGCCACGGACACTTTGAGTCAAGTCAGTGCCGTGGCGAACAGAAGACTATCAGTGTAGTACTGTGGGAAGGAATGAGTAGAATGAATGGTTATGTATATAATGAATGAATGATGCGTGAATGAAAAATAAATTTAAAGAAAAGAATCGCCTAGTAAACCTACAAAAACATTATTTAGAATAAAGAAATAATAATAATAATTTTTGTGTAAGTGAAGTATGCCAAAGTGCTACTAAATAACTATTAAATTAGATTTAAGATAGACTTAAGTAAGCTTAAGTTAGTATTAGCTTTTTTACCTCCCCCTCTTAGCTGCTTAAGCCGCAAGGCAGCAGCGCAATTTGTATGCCGCAATGTAAATAAATTCCTGCCTCCTCAGGGTTACTGTGGAGGGGAAGCTATAACGCACTCGCAGTGACACGAGGAACAGACCTCCGCAGCAGTTGCGTCCGCAGGCGAGGCACTGAAAACGAACTCCCTCCTTTCAGCATCTCCGTTATCTTGGCGCTCACGTCATCGCCCCCAGCTTCCCTGAGGCGAGACATCGCTCGGTCAACTCTTGCCCGCCCACCGGGAGCCCGTCTCCACTGCCCCGCTTGCCTTGCATCGTAGGTGGGGGGAGGGTCCTACTCCCCCTCAATTGGCGGCTCGCTTATGCGCCGCCTTTTGTTCGTCTCCATGTGGCAGCCAACTTTCCAAAGCCCGCTAGCCGTTCGGAAACGCGGGTGCAACTAGTGGTTACAATAGCTAAAAGGTATTTTTGTTCTCCGTCTGCGAGTTGATTTATCATTACAATTTGGTATGCAGTCTGGACCAGGACTTGAATTATTTAATTGAGAGAGAATTAGATCTAGTTCATTTTTTAAATTTATGTATTTACGTGGTTTGTTCCATCTTATATGTTGTTTATGCTGTTGTAGTTTTCTTCCAAATCCTTATAATTTAAGAATATTTTCTTATAATTGTTTGAATTAGAATTTCCTGCAAAGTTTACTGCAGAGATGTGAACTGTCTGAGAGTTCCATATTGAATTTACCCTCAATATTGTAATAGTTCCCGGCTATCCTGGCCTCGCGTTGGGCAGCCAAAATGTAATAGTTCCCGGCTATCCTGGCCCCGCGTTTGGCAGCCAAAATGTAATAGTTCCCGGCTATCCTGGCCTCGTGTTGGGCAGCCAAAATGTAATAGTTCCTGGCTATCCTGGCCCCGCGTTGGGCAGCCAAAATGTAATAGTTCCCTGCTATCCTGGCCTCGCGTTGTGCAGCCAAATGTAATAGTTCCCGGCTATCCTGGCCTCGCGTTGGGCAGCCAAAATGTAATAGTTCCCGGCTATCCAGGCCTCGCGTTGGGCAGCCAAAATGTAATAGTTCCCGGCTATCCAGGCCTCGCGTTGGGCAGCCAAATGTAATAACTCCCCTCTCTCTCTCTTTTCTGCTACTATCGCCTGGCTAATCTCCTCTTATTAGTATTACAGACTGTTGGGTGCCAAATTTTGTACTCGTACTTAATTGAACCTATCGTTTGCCCCTTTTAGCTAGCTAGTTTTTATAAAATTTCTCATAACCTGCAGCCGTGGATAATGTGGTGGTCCTATACAGGAATTCAAGCGAGGTGACTGGATTGTGCGTGCTAGGGTATTATAGTAAATGACGACGCATGCTCTCAATTGGTAAAATGAACAATATTTTTGTTCATTCGTTTATTACTGCCTTTCGGGGTTTTTCCTCCTTTCATCATATACGATAACAACTCACCATTTTTCCCTCCACACTGGTACACAGTAATCCTATGACATAAACATACAAAGAAACAAAACACAACAAAGAAGCTCATTCACGCATAATAATAACAAAACAATATGAAACCTCACTCACACATCGAATGCGCATTCCCTGATTTTTTTTTTACCATTTCTTAATTTAATTTTATTCAACAAAACTTGGTCTTCAACAAACTCTTTTCAGCTACGGAATGCGTTTTCAGATGAAGTGTCTGCAAAGAAAATCACACACACACACACACACACACACACACGTGTCACTTCCCTGTTTTGCGGCTCAGCTCTCGTGTCAATGATGTCCGGTCGATGCGCGGTCGCCGTCCACTCCTGCTCGCTGTCGCCTTCGGAAACCAATTATCGCGAACCGCTTTTGTCCGCATAAATTATATTACTCAGTTGCTAGTCCGTCACCGTTTATAAAATTGCATGTACTCGTTGCGTACTGTTCGGCAAAACAAAACAAAACAAAAAAATAACCAACTATTTTTCGCGTTTCATCAAACACGTCATTTCTCGAAATTACTATTGTTTACATCAATTTACATTCAAAAATGAACGTCCAATTGTTCCGATCTCAGCATCTATTCTTTTGTATCTCATAACGAGATGTCCGAAGCGTTGAATTTCTTTGCAATAAATAATAAAATCTAATTGTCCGTAATCACACAAATTTTTACTCAAGAAAAAAAAATTTACTCCCGATTTTTCTTTTTTTCTTTTTTGCTAACACTTCAAAATTCCAATAAATATCACAACTTTACTCCCTATTTGAAACACCGCACTTTCGAAAGAATTTTAACTACGCGCCAATTTCGCGCACACGAACCATTCTCTCCGGTACCCACGACACATCTGTCTTTCACATCGAATTTTTTTTCAGCAACTTGCATTGTTACAAAAGGCTTCTGGATCAAAATAGTTGCCACTCGCTTGCTTTCAATCTGTAGTTAATTCCAATGACTTTCTTCTCTTCGTAACATGGCGTCATTTGTTTATACCTCTAGTTCATTGCAAACTTCCAAATATATATTATAATTTTGCTTCCGAACATGCGACAAGGTTGACACTAATTTTGTCGTCTTCCCCGTGTTTTAATCTATTGTTTCCCAATGTTTCAGCCAAATCGGTTTGTGCGTTTTGTTACAATTCTTAAAAAACCATGTTTACAATCTCTCTTTACTAGCTCAACAATGGCCATATTCTGTTCGTTACATTAAAAATTCCAATTCTATTTCAATTTATATCTTCCGATTGCGTTGACCGAATTTGATGCCGTTTGTTTTATTTAATTTCATAATTTCTGTTCTACCGGACGATTATGTTCAATTTTCACAAATTTCACGCGCTATAATTCTTTATTTTAGTT
Organism: Teleogryllus occipitalis; assembly: GCA_011170035.1. Classification (NCBI taxonomy): domain Eukaryota; kingdom Metazoa; phylum Arthropoda; class Insecta; order Orthoptera; family Gryllidae; genus Teleogryllus; species Teleogryllus occipitalis. The sequence goes on along the minus strand of BLKR01002092.1, from coordinate 103,703 downwards.
TTGACTTGTAAAATGTTTTCTGTCGGCACCGTTGTAATCGATACACAAGCTTATTCCTTGTCACATTTTGTAAAGTTGCATCCGGGGGTTTTGTCTCGAAATGATAGATCATTACAATATCTTCTAATACTATTTTATTTTCTTCATACTGTCTGTTTTTTAAACTTTGTATTTTCTTCCTTGTTGTTAAAATAGGCGTTTGTGGTGTTAATGATGATACACAGTTTTGCCAGGATTTTTTCGTACTGTCTTTTAATGTTCTTTTGGCTAGTGCTATCTTCTGTTTGTATTAAATTTTGTACGCTAAATCAAGGTCAACATGTGCGTTTTTTCGTACATTCTCTGTGCCCTCTTAGTTTCTGGTACTGCTTGAGCACAATCTTTGTTCCACCATAGTACACATTTCTTTTGGAAATATCAGAGGTTTTGGGGATTACTTAATTCGCTGCTTTAAAAATAAGATCATTTGTTGATAGATCATTTGATCATGTCATTATGAGACCATTTACTGATATCTCGGAAGACTGTCATCTTAGTAAGTGATGATAAATTTCTTCTTTGATCAATTTCCAATTTGCTTTGCCAAATATCCACATTCTTGTTAATGAAATGTTGTTTTGTGATCTAAGTGCCTCAGAAATTTTAATTTTTATTGGGAAATGGTAACTGTCATATCAATAGTCCAGAGCATTCCAATCTAAGAATGGGGCTATTTCATTTGATGCTATAGACAGATCAATATTGCTTGTAAGCTCATTGCTGCTATTGAAATGTGAAGGTTGATATGAGTTCAGGAAAATGAGGTTCTCTTTCTTTTCCACCAGTTCTGCTATTATATTTCCACTGTGGTCATTTTTGTGGGATCCCCAGTACATACGGTGGCTATTAAAGTCTCCTAACATAATAAAGGGTTTTGGAAGTTGATACGTCAGATTGTTTAATTCTTCCTGATTAAATTTATATCTATTTTGTAAATAGACAGTACAAATTGTAAATTTATTAGGAACTTTTATCCTGATAGCTGCTGCATCTATATGCATATTCAATGAAATTTCTTGAGTGAAGGTACATACTAAGGGAAATATTACCATCCCCCCCACTAAGCTATTCTTGATTAAATTATGTTTCTGTAGTGTAAATAGCTCCGGAGGGAGAGAGAGGGGGAGGGAGGGGAAGTGTGTGTGTGTGTGTGTGTGTGTGTATGTGTGTGTTTGTGCTTGTCAGTCTTAACCTTAATTTAATAGCATCATCTTCGGGAAAACGCTGTTTAATTAATGTATTTACTGTAAGCAAGCAATACCTGATTATAAGCTATATTAGCGAAAGTAATACGAAAACATTTAAACCAAAGCAAGACATACCTTGACGATGCTGAAATAATGCAAGTATATTGAAACATGCTCGACGTTGACTGGAGTCAATTTGAAACAAGCCCCGTCTTTCTATTTAAAAACAAACCCTACTTGGAGGGACATTTTGAAACATAACTATTACTGATAAATGTAATTTGGGCGCCAGGAAAAGGTTACACTTGAAACCTAATGATTCCTACGTAATTTAAATATCTCTCCTTCCACAATTATGTTGTGCTAGCTCTGTTAATTGGGGTTGGAAGTTTATATTTGTTGCTACTTACTCTGCAACCAATTATTCAATCTGCCATCCACACGGTGTGGCGAGGAATATGAAAATCTTATTAAAATGCTGGATTGCACGTAACGAACAATGATAATCAGCTTTCTTTCAACTTAACAAATTAGAATTTATTATATTGATAATCAAAAACGAATCATTCTTTGGAAATGACCAGTATTCTCTATATTACAATAATTATAAACCTTGTTATTCATTCGTGGGTCTTCGCGCGCTCTCCACTTCTTCGTTCGATGGCGCCCCGTAGAACCTTCTCCGTTGACGCAGCAGAATCTTGCTTCTAGATAAAGTCCTTGCCTCATGTCCGTGATCTGGTTCCAAATTCTCCCGGCGATATTATTATAAACCGTGACATCCCAGACTTGCGTCTCGGGTGGACGCCTAGACACGAATTTTACTTCCTACAAGAACGCTCTATCCTAATATTAAAAAAACGATAGTTAATTTAAACAACTGTCAATTCCTCGATCCTTCCTTTCCTCGATCTAGTAAAATATATTACGAGCCGACCCGCTCATTACCGCATTGCTCTAGCGAATGAATGTTCTTCTAAAAATTTAGAAGCATCCGAATTTTATATATTTTACTTTTGTCTCCCAAAACAATGCTTATCCCGCTTATGTTCTGTCATTTTAACCTAACGAAGATGGTCCTTGACGCCGGTTGTTTATTTGTCACAAAGCGATCCCCTCGCGATTGTCTATTGACATCCCTATATTCTACGTAAAAATAAAATGACATTTCCATAATAAAAATGGTTCGTCATTTTGGTGTATCACAATATGTGTAAAAGTGTCCAGAGACGTTAGACAGGTCGTTAGACGTTAGACAGGGTGGAAGTTGTTAGGACTCCTACCATCAGTCGCAGTTTCTGAGGGGAAGGGAGGAAAACCCTCACATTTTCTTCTTATGAATGCAATTACCAAAATATATATTTGCTTTCTTCTTTGAAGGAAACTATACGTTTCGTAGTTGATAGCTGTGTGGAAATTTTCTTTGGCTGAATTTTAAACAACGCGCTTCAAAGCGACGGCAAAACGTTTTAATGGCTTTGAGGATGAACTGTGTGTTCCTCCTCTCGTGTTACCGGCAGAGCTTCAACTAATGACTCTGCAGGGCGTGTGACCGGGAGGTCCTAGGGTTCCAGTCCCGACGGTAGCAGGCTTTCCGACACTGGCTACGTAGCTACGTCGTGTTCAGCCCCTGTCTGAAGGAAAATTTTAGCGGTTGGCTGCTCTGATCCGTGGTTTCTCTGAACAACACTAGGCGAATGTCGGAACAGTACCCTAAGAAACTGACCACGATCTTTCCGACGCGCGATCTTTCCTTCCTCTTTCTTGTTTTAACCTCACCCCTTTTTTACACACAAACACTCACAAGCACTACATTACCATACATGGCGGAGCTTAAAACTTGTTCCGATGGGACGATGCCTTGCTGATGGGAGATACCTGGATAGGGAAACGCTGTAAGCCGACGTGTAGCTTGGCACCGGAAAATTGCCTCCATCCAGTTCCAGCAGGACGCACCATTCAGTGGGAGATGAACGCCGGCACGTCCCGCAATAAAAAATGAACTACTCTCATGAGACTAATAACCTTAGCAGTCGAGGCGCTCGATGGCAGCACGTAAAATGTTTGGTGCTAGACCCATTTTCGACTATCAATTATTTCGAAAATTGCAAAACGTTAACATTTCAAATTTATAAAATTGAAGATAGAGATTGTTGACTTAGACAAAGTCTGTTGTAAAAAAAATAAGATCTTTAAAAAAGGTCATGCACATTTTTTTTGAAGAACGATAAGCTTTCGCGTAATTTGTATTTGAAGTTAATGCAATTAAAAGAACAAAACATTTGATCAAAAATCGCTCCAATTTTTTTCTTTAATTTTTTCTACCGATAGAAGGAATTCTGAAAAGAATGGCGCGTGTCTCATTTTCATTTATCTCTCTACATTTTCGAAAATTGTAAATATGGAAATAATTCTAGAAAGTATGTGCTGTGGGGGCTCCACTAGTTATATATATTTTCTCCGAAACGCGTGGTCACCTACGAATATACATAATACGTGCTCTCTATACAGTGAGCGTTCGTCGAGTTTCGTTTAATTTCGCATTTCCCGAGTTTCATTTCATTCTGCCTTCACAAAGATGCTAACTTAAATCAATATGTTTGTCATATAATAAATGTACGGAAATGCAGTTCGCTCAGAAGGAATGTCTGTAGTATAAATATTGAAGGAAACGGGCATTAGTGGAGGTTGTTTAGGATGCCTGAATTGGACATGGTTTTTAAAACAATATTGAATGACAAATTTACTGAATAATTTTTCTTAAAATGTCTTCGTTTATTACATTTTTAATGGATTCTCAATCTGATATAATTGATGAATCACAATATTGAAATCTTGCGATGTTTATTTTTTTCTTTTAGCCGATGAGAATGGTAATTTCGCAGACTTATTGACAGACGGACCTGAAACCAAAGGTTATTGTTTAGAAATATTTCCCGGAACTCAAGCAATATTAGCAACTAATTTCAGGGCTCACTTCTGGGCAAATACAAAATAATGTAAACAAGTAACTTTTTTAACCCCAGTACTACCTTACGGAATAATATTTCGTAAATGATGTTAATAAACTTTCCAAAATTTGCAAAGCCATATTACAATTACTTTTTGGATTATGATGGATTGTTATCCATCATAATCCAAAAAGTAAGTGTAATGTACCAAATTTCTTGGGACTTTATTTGCCACCGTCATATACTATTTGAAGGTTGCGGCAGTGGAGTTATGACGAATCCTTGCACTTTGTTATGGATCCATGTTCGTCTTTTAAATCATCACAATCATATCTTACAAAAGTCGCTCAACTAAATACCCACATTTTTTCGTGTACATAATCCGGTTTTATTGTCTTTGATGCACTGCTCGCTAAGGGTCAATCTCTAAGCAGAGATGTATTCCTAAAGGTTTTTGAGATAAGTTATTTAAATCTGAAATAAGAAATTTGCTAGCATGCACAGTTTATTAAAAAAGTTCATTCTAATTTAACCACACTTTTACTTTCTTATAGATACAGAATAATCTAATATTTGAACTCGTAGTTCCGGAGGAATCATGTAATGCTGCGGAAAATCGATGTCTTCATTTTAACGGTAATACATATTTTTAGGTCCCCTGATACCGAAAAATTGTTTTTTTAAAAGTCCGCCTATCTATTCTTCCGCCTTTGAACAACATTAGCGCCTAAACCAGTCATATTTATTTTTTTTCAAAAAGAATTACCCGCGATCGATCTAGCCGGAGTCGTGGCTCTGCGTTTTTGAAACAAAATCTTTTAATTTTGGGGGTTCTTACTATAAATGCCCTAAAACGTTTTCAAAATTTTCTCGAAAATGTTTAAATGTTTTGAATTTTTGTTGTAATCCCTTTATTGTTACCTCTGAATTTCCAAAAATTGTAAAAGTTTAAAAACGAATAAAATGAGTATCACATTTTGTAGAACTGTGGTTTAAAACCACACAGTGAAGTTCATTTTTGGTATTATTTTAATATATAATTGTTGTAACATCGTAGATGTTTTGAATAAGTAAACTCGGATTACATGGTTTACATTATCATTCTTGTTTATTATCCTACACGTGTCAAGAAAACCAAAGTTAAAGTTTACGATCAAAATAGTGTATTGCCTGAGAGCAATTATTTATGTTGCGTGAGGTTGTAGTAAGGAGAAACATCCATTGTACAAGAAATATAAGTACGTGGGACATTTCTTACGTATTGTAACTGCCTATCAACGTTAACTACTGTTACTACATACATATATTCAAAAACTGATACAGACTTTTGTTTGTTTTGGGTAAATATTACACACATAGCCTAACTTCAAATATCAATGATTGGTACTTACAAGTGTAGTGCAATCGTAATGGACAGTAAATTAAACAAAGTATCTTCGAGTACTTACGTATATAGCAGCAATTGTTGGAGAATGGTGATTTGGTGATGCGAATAAAACTTTTTTTCTTTTCTTATAACATAGCCAAGAGATAATGAAATGCAATTCTGTTAGTAGCTTCTTTCTTCCAAAATTATTGGGCGATGTTAATTCAATCTGTGTACACCGTGAGGCAGAACGTAATACTAGCCACCGTTATTGAAATGACTACGAGAATGGCAAGAAGATAGAGTACGACAAGCATAACGGAAGGAAATTATTTTCTTCTCTTCAGAAATTATTTGAAGGCATAAAGTTTTCACATTTTCAGTACACCAAAGTCTTTAAGCTAGTGACCTGCCTCGCACAACTTTTTCAAGCTCACTACCTGACAGTCAGTGTGTGGTTATCAGAAATAACGCAACCTGAAGCATTAGCGTTTTGTAAACTCTAATTTGTCATATTTTATGATAAGGTTGATAACGTACTCTATTCCACAATGCACGCCCTTCATGTCTTGTTGATTGTATTGTCGCATTTTGTGAATAACAATTTCACTCCGACTTCAAATAATTACAAATTTATTCATAAATACAGTAAATATTTTCCCTTAGAAGTATGTAGAACTGACATAATGGAGACGATGAAAGTTGTATGTAGTAAGGACACACCACCTCTTTTATCGCACAAAAGTAACCGTATAAACGTTCGTGTGACCAATAATATAAAAGCTTGGTATATTATTAGAGATTGTGACAAATAACACAGAGCCTAAAGAATCTGTTTATATCCTGGAGAGGCTCTTACCTCGACTCACAATCGCATACATCGCCATATTTGTAAATAATAACAATAAACGAGGATTGGGATACAAGTCGGGCAACTATTTTTTCTCTAAAACAAATATGGGATTACGTAATTTTATTTGTCACTTGAAAGAAATGTAGTACTAGTGTGTATTAGGCTTTCTAACTTTAAATTCCATTATATTCCGTATTGTCTACAAAAGCACATCACATAACGATTTAATTACGATCAAAAGTAAAAAATGCATTTATCAATCGTTTCCAAAATACTCCATCTCCATTCATTAAAAAAACATTTTACAGATATTTAAAAAATCATTTTCATTTTTATCATTTCCAAACCGCTTTAATTACCAAAAACATGTTTTAATCGTTATCATTGCGTATTGTACAAGGACAGCTTCCGGAGGACAGCTTCCTGCTCCTCTCACCCGATGGTTCAGATAGGTCCGAAACGGTCCTGCCAGCATCCTCTGCACTCACCTGTTGGATTAGATAAGCAAAAACTAGTCTACCGTCATATCCACTCGCCTGTTTGATCGGATAGTTCCAAACAAGTCTCTCCACTCACGCGTGGTGCAGATGGACCAAAACGGACCTTACATCATCCTATCCACTTGCCTGTCAGTGCAGATAGACCCAAACTAAACCTGCCAATGTCCTCTCTACGCTTCTATTGGTTCAGATAGACCCAAACTGACCCCGACTACATTTTCTTCATTCACCTGTTGGTTCAGATAGGCCAAACTGATCATGCCGACATCCTCTCTACAGCTCTCGCCACCTCTCCTGTAAACTCGGTAGCGTCATCGGCGTGAGGATGACCACTGCAGAAACACTCTCGGATAGGGGCTTACTGGAACGGAGCGGCGCCACTCCTCAGCCACGATGTATCAACAGATAATAAAGCACTGTTTGCTGTGACTGGGATCATCTCCTTCCATTACTGCTCCCTCACATATTTCCGTACCCCTGTAGGGCATTAGCTCGCCAACCGAGGTGGATCCTCCTCAAGTTTAAACGACCAGGTAAATACTGGACGCCTCACGACAATTGCCAGACAAAACACAGAGAGTAGAATTTAACGGCGACCGGACTCTGTAAATATTCAGTGATGATAGTGAATAGTATATAGTGCACGAAATTACTATTCTAAGACATTTTACTTTCTGACATACTACATTCTTAGTATTGACAAGGTTTTATAATGCTGCGGAAAAAAAATAAACGCCGAGTTTTCGACAGAAAAACTCGAATTGTGGGGTTCTATGACAGAAAAAAAGGATAAATCCTGTTCCCGTTTATAGTAAGTTACTTCCTCTAATACATTATGTACGCAGAATCCAGGTTTTATAGGTCTTTTAAAACTGCTCCAATTTTTTTCTTTGATTTTTTTGTCAGAGCATTAGACGCTCTAAAAATTGATATTTCCCCATCGATCTTGCCGAAAGCAAAGTTCTGTGACTTTGAAGTGACCATTTTGATATTTGGGTTTACATAAAGCCTTAACAACTTTTTCAAAATTTTCTCGAAAAATATCTCCACATTTTTTATTCCATTTTTTCCTTGGATGGAGCAAAATACGCCTGAAAATGGTCAGGTTCCATTTTCGTTTAACTGTATAAATTTTCGAAAATTGAAAAAGTGTTTTCGTCTTCATACATCTGCGATTTTGAAGATAAGAGGTTTTCCTTAACGATATCTGTTCCTCAAAGTCATCTCTTTAAATAAGGTCAGTACATTTTTTCGAAAATATAAGTAGTTTTTGCTTAATTTCTCTTAAATTATATTCAATTTTTTAAAAATCATTTTCTCAAAAACGGCTCCTAGTTTTTTCTTCTCGAAGCGAGCGTAGTACACTTATATCGAAGGTACACGGCTAATTTTTGGGTAATTTTATTAATAAAAATTAATGTTTGTTAGTTGGTTCGTATTTTATGCGCTGTCTACTGATTCATTCAATTGTAATAAAATGTTATCAGATTATCTTGCGTTTGCGCGAAGAATATAGGCAGAGTACAATCGAAATGTGCGTATGTCTGTCGCACATAGACATGCGTTGATAATTTTATACTCAAGCGCCTCTGAACAGAAGCTCTACGTAACCCGCCGGATCCTCAAGTATTAAACGCGTCTTCGCTGCATATTCTGCTCCTGCAGTTGTGAAATATCGGCCGAAATTATTACATGAAGTTATTTTGGACCCGTGTAAATCAAATTTCTCGAAGACAGTGTCATAGCGAATATATGCCCAAACTTGAGAGAGCACGTTTTAACTATAGGATACTTGACGACCATGTCCAAATCAGGGCATAGAAAAAACTCTTACACTCAAGAACGTCTTTCATCAATTACATTTTTTGCAGAAGGTTGTTTAAAACGTGATTGACAATCACGTGACCAATAGCCATTGAATACATTCCAATAGCGAAGCATTGCCGGTTCCACTAGCTCTGTATATTTCAATGATACAAAAAGTTAACATTTCAAACCTACAAATTTTTATAGTAGAGATTATTTATGAATGTAATCTGTTCTTCAAAATTATATATTTAAATAAGGTAGGTAAATGGTTTTGAAAATATGAGTATCGCGTTATCTTCGAAATTTCTCGCGCTTCTTTTGATTTCTTCTTCGAGTCTTTCACGATATATCAGGTCGCAATACGACGATGTGGCATGGCAATTTGAATTACTTCTATTGTTAAGCGATGTTTCTGGCTGCATGGTACACAGGTTTTTTGTAGCCGACTTTGTGATGGTGTATTAGCATTAAAAGGTTGAGTTGCGTAGGAATTCTGTTATTAGAATCTTACGTAACTATTACTAATGCAAGAAGGAAGTGCTAATGTTGCACCACTAGTTTTCATTTATAGTTTTGAAATGAGCAGAAACTGACATCACTTAGTGAAAACTAGTGAAGCTACAAACATGAAATTTTGATTACATTTCTGTTACGGCTATTACGCAATGATTTTTTCTCACAAGCAAAGTTTTTACTAAAAAAAGAAATTTCTATTTTTTTAAATTTTTATTTGAAAGATTATTTTACATAAAAACTAGTCTAATATTAAGGACACATTTAGTTGTAAACGATATAATGTTTTTACCAATCACTAGAATAGACTTTGATGTAATCTGTGTCCTCCTCTTCCCTTTTCTTCTTGATGTTTCTCTTCTTCTTTCTTGCCTGTTTGATAAGATGCTGCTGCTATTTACTGCTTTATCACTTTTTCCACTCGCAATCTAACTTTGAACACAGAATTGCAAGAGTATTTTTATAAACAGAAGCGCGTTGACGTACACCATGACAGGGGTCATGGCAAATTTAAATACTCCAGAAAAAGGCTTTTCAATTTGAGATACGGCCAAACGGCGACAACGGCTATATTCAGCACAATTTCAAGATCCAAAAATTGAAAAACAAATTAAAATTTTCGTCATTTTTCCACTACATACTCCCCTTAAGCCATCACAATCGTCGAAGAGGTTCTAATTATATTGCAAGTAAAAAATACAAATTTTATTATTTTATGAATATCACAAAAACAAAACATAATCGAAATTTATTTCCAATAATCATCTTGTTAGAAAAAGACGCTCAAAGTCGAAAAAAGTCAAAGTAAAGATAATGCAAAGATAGGTAATTGAAAAGAAACATTATAAGTCAGTAGGGAACAATTCCGATATTATAAATTGGAAAAACAAAATATTCAAGAATAGCGTTTTTCCCTTGACACCAATTTAAATTAAAAAATTGCACATGGTCAAATTCTTTATTCACTTAATATTCACAATATTTTTTTTGTAGAAATATTAAATATAGTAATTCTATAGCCTGATGAATGCGGAATTGCGCATTCCTATTATAGAATATTTTAATGAAGTTGCGAAGCAATGTCTTCAAAGAGTTTTCTGTTAACAATTCGTCCTTCCATGAATTCGAGATGATCCAGTGGAAATGACCGCAGGTCAGTGACATCGCCGAGTGAAGAACGAAGTAACTTCATATCCTCATGAAAAAAAGAAAATATTTAAAACAAAAAATATATACATGGAAAAATTAATTATTTTTTCATCTGAGAACTATTTGATTCCTTTAAAGTGTTTTCTTGTTTGAAAATTTTATTTCAATATTTTTTAATAAACCTTAATTGACCTCACATTAGGATGTCGCATCAGTTAGTCTAATTTTTAATTTATAATTTCGAATACAGTAACAAGCAATCATGTACAAGTAAAAAATTAAATATATTTAAAGTAGTATGATTTGATAAGGACAAAACAAAAAAAATTGGCTCTGTTTCAGTTATCAAATACTTAAAGAGGTATTTTGGTCTCTAAAACTAAGTGTAGTTTGAAATTTGTTAATTTTTTTTACATTTTTAATAGATTGTGGAGCATTTTTATATGGCGCCCACTTCATTTCATGCCAATTCCTCTGGCTTCGAAATGTTATTGACTTTCACTAGGATCTCCATTTATGAAAATTGAATTGCGGACTCACAATTCAAACTATGCCCAAGATTTAAGTTGTCAATGTGTAAAACTAAAATGTATTAAAACTAAGGTATTAACTATTTGGTAAATCAATGTACAAATATTGAGCCGCTAATGACCTCTGTTGTTGATGGGACAAACATAAATTAAAAAATATATGCCCAAGGTTGGTTTTATTTTACTATTATTAATATAACCATAGGTAACCATGAGAGATGATACCTTTTCTGTAGAGAAAGGGTCCTCTAGGCCGTAACACAGCAATACTGGGAGCTTGATGTCGCCAATACCGTAATGAAGTGGTTTTGATGTGTTGTATTTTTCTATGTTCTTTTTAGAACCATAGTCGTACATAGTGAAGTTACCTGTATGCAAATTATCAAATAAATTATGTAATAATATATTAGTTTCTGGACTCGCAGATTGATTATTACCTGTGAGATAAAGTTGCATGAAATGAAGAACAGTTTTGGGGGAAATTCCATTGTTTTTCAAGATGTTCATGCCACGTTGACTCTGGAAAAGATATTTTCATTCCAGATATTGGTGGATATAGTGTCGCTCCGGAAAAAGGCACTATCAACGAACCTTTTCAAAAATCTAAACATAATAAAATTACTTTATATTTTACCTAAGAAACTTAATATGAGGAATGTCTAATTTCTTTATCATTTGATCTTTTGTTAAAGAAATAAAAACATTCATAAACTATTAATTACACAAATTAAAGAAAATAAAAACGTAGCACTTATCTCCTAGTATCTACAACGGTTGAGAAAAAATAGAATAATTATACTGAAACATAAGTACTACAAGGATATTGTAAGTAAAACTCTTCATTATTTAAATTTCTTGAAGTAACTGTATTTAATGCTTCAAACTATCATTGATCCCGCCTTGTCAAGAACACGAGCAGGAAAGGCGTAAGCTTGCTCTCGTCTATGCCTGTAAATGAGTACAGCACTCATCAATTAATCTTTACCAAAAATTCAATTTAGTTTATTTATTCCGATCCCGGTCACGCCATTATATCATTCGCCGATATATCTTCATTGTCCAAGGGACACCAACATAACTTTATTGCAACAACAGACAGTTCTCGGTCGCAATGGACTTTTGAGGCACAGTAGAGTTTAAAGGAGTGAAGTGGAATTAATGTTCTTTTTGTATTTTTTAAAAATTTGTCAGTTGTTTTTTTTTAAATCCGTGGTGTCTTGAGTTGCTTTTTCGTGACTTCACGGAGCGTAGTTAAGAAATTCTGCTAACGACACTGACATCCCGCCGGCGATGTTCCGTAGGTAAAAGGCTGTGGAATAACTGAAAGCAGATAGCGTCAGCTTATAACCGAACGATTAAAATAGGCGTTAAAATGTCACAATACGAGTATATGATCCTATTATATTTTTGATAATCGTGTAAAAAGAAAGCGATTTACATTTTCGTTATATTTCTCCAAATATTTTCATCACCTTTCAACAAATTCTCCCAGAGTTTGTCCCGGATGGAGCGGTGCCTGCTGGCGGGAGATACTTGGTTGAGGAAAACCCCACTAGCCGACAGTAGGTCGGCGCCACATCTCGCCATCCAGCGTGGGATAATCAGCGAACTCCCGAAGAAAATCATGCCCTATACTTGTGGACTAATAACACTAGCAGTGGACGCGCCCGAAATCACTAACAATCAATCAATCGAACGACTAAAAAAAAGAAAGAATAAAATAAAATCACCCTGGGCAAGAAGGTCTTGAGCATGCGCACCGTGAAGCGCAACGAGCCGGCGATGGGGTGGACGGTGGCGACGGGCGCCAGCGCCACCATGAAGTGCACCCTGGCGGCGACGTCCGGCCGCTGGGAGGCCATCACGAAGAACATGGTGGTGCCCATGGAGTGGCCCACGTAGTACAGCTGCTCCCTGCCGGTGGCGTTCAGCACGTACTCGATCACCGCCGGTAGGTCGTACACGCCCATCTCGTGGAAGCTGGAAATGCGGTTGTGGGCGGGTTAAGTAATCTAATATATCGTTGATCCGGGTGAATAATCTGATAAGTCATAAACCCTTCATTTTGCAGGGGAGCAAAAAACAACTTTCAACTGAAGTAAATTAACGATTAATGACATTCAAACGAAGGTAGTATTCAGACGGATTTCCACTCCCTATTTGTGTGTAGGTTTTGTCTGAATATCATTAATCCCTGATTTACAGCATTCGTTTAAAGTCGTTTTTTGCTTTGCTGTAAAATTAAGATTCTTTGACTTATCAGCTTATTCACCGTGGTCAAAGATACAAAAGTCGATGTTTGTTGTGTACAGTTTGTTTGCGCCATTTTATGGAGTAAAATCGTTGTAAATAATAACAAATTATTTACAACGTTAAATATAAAATATTTTAAACGTTGTTATTACCCTTGAGATTTTTTATATATTCTTGTTCGCCATTGTGAGGTGTTCTCTATTGGCTCGGGTAAGTCTACACTGGATGTTTACACAATAATCTTAACTTTATCGGGAAATTTTGAGACATGATTCCTGGATGAAGTTGTGACAAAAATTGTCCAACGACCAAATACGTTTCCATTTTCAACACAATGACATGTGGAGGTAGAATAAATTCCAACCCGTCTAAAATTTCGACCACTCGACCACCAAACGAGCCTATAAATAATAAATTTGTCGAAATATCACAATGGGGTTTGTAATAAATCCGAATAAATGTAAATCAATTAGTTTCACGCGCAAGCACCCCAGTATCAGTGGAGGGTCATGAAGTGTTGGAAATAAGAGGTTATAAATATTTGGATGTAATACTTCCTCGTAGAAACTAAAAGGATATCAAAATATTTGATAATAGCTGAAACGAGTTTGAAAAACACTTTTTAATGGGACTTTTGAAAAACGCCGGTCATGAAAATAACCCCTGCAATTCGCTGTTTCGCTACAAAATGAAATACGAATTGTATCCGGATCGAAGGAATCCGATACAACTACTCAGATTCGAAGAGAAAGCTTCATAAGAAGGTAAACATCTGTAAGCTCCAAATTATTCTCTCTGAATTTATATGTCTCTTCAGAAATTTAATGCATATAAATCACAAGTGACCATCATTTTATCTTCCAATTTCGGAGTATTTCATGCATCTCTAGGTAGATATAAAACCCTTATTCGTTATACATTATTTAAAGCCCTTACCTGAAATCCCAGTATTCATCGGTGTCGTTGGAAAGAAATTCATGATCTTGAGACACTACATTTCCTCGACTGTTGCTCAACCACACATCAAAACCCGCATCTGATAAGATGTAAGCTGAAAAACACATAACTCAAGTTATTTAGATAATAAATAAAGAAAATATTACAGTTTTGAAAGTATTGTCTCAGAAATACTTTTTATTTCAAACAAATATTTCCTTTCTCAACCGCATAGTAAAGACTAGGCTTATAACATTCAAAAAATTATGTGTTGTGGTCTGTGGTGTATCATTCACCGGGCGGGCGCATGGCATGAGAGGATCAAAGAAAGTCGTGGGGATGGGACTTGGATATTTCAAAACATCTAAATGGGCAATAGTTTTTAATTATTGCCTGTTTATAATAAAGAAAACAATTTAAGCTTGTTACAGCTTGTTTACAGCTTGGAAAATTTCTTTAATTAAAACTGAAAAAAATTCCTATCCATTCGGTTTTCTGCCGTGCAGACAATAGTTAAGTGTTGACGAAAATAGAACAACTATCTGATGAAACGAACGATCGATATTCCTTACATTAATTAAAAAATATATAACTATATTTAAATAAATATAACTATATTTATAAATTAATTGAATATTGAAGGTCAGTATTTAAAAAACGTGATCTAGGAAGTATCGATGTAAAAATCATTAAAATCATCGATATTTCGTAAACACTGACATCGATGTCGCATTCTCAACAAGCAGTGACCACAGGAAACATCTTAAAAATTCTATTGAAACTGTCATGATGAGAATGTTCAGTATGCCAAATAAGAACTATGTGAAGTGATAGTAGGTGTAAACACCGTTTACAGAAATGGAATATAAAATGTCCCATAGGTAAAATAAAACAGTGTGTTAAAATTCTATGCAAAATATTATTGTGCTAATGAACAGTATGCCAAAAAAACAACTGGGTGAGTTGTCGAGGGTGTAAATACGATTACAGAAATGGAATGTAAAATGTACTGTACATGAAATACAGTGCGTAGATCGTCAGGGAACCTGAGAGCTATATTTTAAATTTTCGCTAGACATTCTTATTTTTTTATCTTACAATTTAATTTACTTACTTTGATTAGAATCCGACTGCAGTAAAAAATGTCTTAAAAGGCACGAGTGGTCGTCATTACGCTCATCATATCACACAAAGTACAAAAATTTGGAAAAGAGCGACTGACTTCTTGCCTCTCTCCTCAAATTTCGCGAATGGCAGTGGCAATTCAGGAGTGGCAGTCATCAAATCTCACAATGAAGTCAGAATTTTTACGAAAGGGGGACACTTCTCCCTCGCCCTCTCCGCTGCAAGCTACGCGTCTGGCAGAGGTATGCTAGTACGGCGGCCATCACATCACACAATAAAGATCAAACTATTGGGAAGGGACAGAGCTTCTGATCGGGAGATCCTAGGGTTCGAGTCCCCGCGGTGGCAGGATTGTCAACACTAGCTAGATAGCTTGATCGGATTCAGCCGATGTCTGGAGGAGACTCGTAGCGGCCTGCTTCTCTGATCGGTAGTTTTCCGTGGTTTCTCCGATCAACACCAGACGAATGCTGGAGCAGTATCATACCAAACGGGCCCCGGACCTCGATTTTTCCTTCCTCTTTTTTTGTCCATTCTCACCCTTTACATACACTTACATGCACCACAGTTTTTGGAGCTTGGAGCTTGTCCCGACTGGGGAGGTGCCCCTCTGTTGGGAGATACCTGGTTGAGGGGGAAAACCCGGCAGCCGACGTGCAGGTCGGTGCTGGATCTCACCATCCAGCGGGGGAAATCGCCGCCACACCCCGCGATCGAAACATACACTTACGAATCTAAAAGGGACCTTTTGTATTTGGCGTGCCTGGAATCACTAATCAATCAATTAAACCCAATGCTGAATCAGCCCATGCTCGAAGTCCAACGTTATGCTAAATTAATAGTGGAAAATTCTATTCCACTGGAATCGAGTGCAATCGCGTGAGCATGGCAAGAGCAGCGATAACAGTGAAGCAACGACAAAGTTCATATGGAAACGAATCCATATGTGTGTGTATAAACGCACATATTTATATTATATGCGTGCGTGTTTGTTGACCGCGCAGTGTACTGGAGACCACAGCTACGACCATCGATAAGAGCAAAGAAACGCGTAAGTGGGTTTTCGTTGCTCGTGTCTCAGCTGATCACATCCCTAGGTCTCACAAGTCTACTAACCAATCAATCGAGCTTTGTGGAGAATTTGATGACCTTTAATAGATATTTATGTCACGAGTCCTCTAAACGAGTCTTTAAGGACGCAGCCGGAAGGTTAACTGCGAGGCGGAGCGATAGCGAAGCCGAGTCCTTGAAGACTAATAGAGGACGAGTTACATACAATGATTTTTGTTATTTTTTGTTATTTTAGTTTATCGCTTATTAAAAATAAACTTTTATCACTTTCACGAGTTCAGAATTTTCATTACTCTTGATTTTCTGTAGCAAGGGTTGGTGGTACTGGATGCTTTGTTTGTGATCAGACAGTTGAATGTTTTTTCTACTAATGCAAGCAGATTTGGAAAAATGTCTGCGAAGTGTTCATAGCAACGGCCGCTAAAATGATCGAGAGTCCATTAAAAATATTTTAGCCGTCGTTGCTATGGACGCGCTCTTAAAGCAGTATTTAGATGGTTGGTTGCTAAGGGGCTAAGTGCGTGTTTACTAACGTAAATAACAAAAAATAATTGAGAACAAATTTTCCCTAATCCATCAATGACTGTAGATGCGAGGGAGGGGATGTGGGTGCAGGCAGACTCACGCAGCGCGTGGCGGGGCCCTGGCTGCAGCCAGTAGCAGGCGCTGGACGAGAGGCCGTGCTGCAGCAGCACCGGGCGGCGCTTGCGCTGGGCGAGGCGGTGGAGGCGGCCGGCGGGCGGCGCGGGCAGGCGGTGCACGGTGAGCAGGAAGCCGTCCGCCGTGCGCACGCGGTGCGCCTCCCCCGCGAACCCCGCGCGCCGCATCACCTCCAGCTGCGCAGGCAGAGCCCTCCCGGTCACGCGGACGCACATTCATTTTTTTTTCCTAGGGCTTGTATTCAGCCGACAGCCGGTTGCCCTTTACGTCCTGAAGGGACGCATATTCGACCATACACTAGACAAACACTTGCGGGCTCCTCTGATCTGGGGTCAGCAGAACGCGAGGCCCTCCGCGACAACACAAACACAAAGTCAAGGGACAAACAGCCATGCCCAAGGCGGGACTCGAACCCGCGACCCTTCGGACCGAAGCGCTGAGTCGGTACTCGCTCTTAGCCACCTCGGCCATCCAGGTCGGCGCACATTCATCTACTGCTGCTAAACAGCACGTGCTTTCTCGCCTTTATACTGTAGCGTCACGTTGGCGGCCGTGGGTGGGAGGAGGAGCGGAAGTATCGCGTACCTGCGGGCATGAATAGCTTGGCGCCCCGGCGTTGGGATATATTTAGACAAAGGGAACGCCAGCTTGACCGGAAAGGTCACGTGGTAGACGCGAGCCTCCCTCCTACACCTAGGACGGTCACGTGTCGGCTGCACTCTGATATAAAATCGAGCCGAGCTCACACGGAGGTATAGTTCTGGAAACCTCGCGCGATGCGCAAAACTTTACGCCCAGGCTGGAGCGTGTCGTGTCTATTGCACGGGTGACGAGGTCACGGTAGTGGCGCGGGAGTAGCATCAGCGGAGGCGGGGCCTCCCTAGCTATGTGGGGTATCCACAGGGAAATACAAGTGTGTAGTTTCGGAGCAGAAGTTGGTTATTGTACATACGTGTAAATAAACTTGTACATACTTGTAAATGTCTGTGTGTTTTTCTCCATGACGCCACAATACTAGTTTTTTAACGAGGCATCTGAGGGTATTATCTTCAAGATGCAATATGGCACGACTATTTGCGTCTTTCTCGGTCCTGGCGCAAGATGTCGCATGATCGCGACCGCAGTGCTGCAAATCAAGCGACTCTAGCGGCAGGATCGAGAAAGACGCAAAAAGTCGTGCCATATTTCATCTTCAAGCTAATACCCACGGATGCCACGTTAGAAAAACCCAAGTATATAAGCGAGAAAGTAGTATACTTGGGTTTTTCTAATGTGGCGGCTGAGGGTAGTATCTTCCAGATGGAATTCGGCACGACTTTTTTGTGTCTTTCTTGGTCTTGCCGCAAGATGTCACATGATCGCGACCGCATCAAGCAGTGCTGTAGGTCAAACGACTTATTATTATTATTATTATTATTATTATTATTATTATTATTATTATTGTGATTATGATTATTGTTATGGTTATGATTAAATTAATGATTATTATTATGATTATAATTAATTTATAACGTGAACTAAAAGTTGCTTATTACTACATTGTTGGAAAATACGTCTTATTTCATCTACAGAGGGTGATTCAGTCCTCGTTGCTCATACAGGATCCAGTGATAGAGTACACTAACTTATTTATGAGTACAAAAGGAAATAGTGTAAACTCTATTCAAAATTTTGAAAAAAAAATTTTTCATCGAACATTTTTTGCAAGTAAATATATTACATTAAATGTTGTTTCCTGCTGCTAGTATTGCCTACTTATCAAACAAACATGAAAGGAGAGACAAAAAGCTATCATTTAAGTATTATTTAGGATAGTTTATCATATTAGCGTATACAACCAAAAATTCGCACTTTCACCTCGTGTAACAGGGGCTCTACAAGTGTTGAAAATGGCCTCCTCCTGCGTGAAAGCAAGGTATTGCCACACGGCCTCCGTGAAGCGCACAACTTTGCCGGGTTGTATTTGCTTTATTTCTGTTGCCACGCTTTCAACGTGGCGACAGATCATCACGATCCTCGACTTTGGTAGCTTAAACGCGGTCTTTCATTAACCACCTGCTCCAAAAGCGCTAGGAGTACTTGAGTTTATAATTCTGATACTGAACGCCGGGTAAGAAGTGAGGACCGAGAATACATTCATCCACAGTGCCGACCGACACATTTACAGAGAATCGCACTTGGCGAGCTACACTACGTGCAACATGCAGATTTCTTCGTCCTTCACATACAAATTGTGCATATTAATTGTGCCAGTTCTTGTAAAACACGCTTTACTTGACCACAAAACGAAAGTCTATGTTTTCTTTGCATTTGCGCAGTAAGTGTCCAGAGAATTGAAAACGACGGTATAAGTGTCTACTGCACAAATGCTGCACCCGTTGGAAATGGATAGGTCGTAATGTCTCCGCATGAACTGTTCGCCAGAGGAGTTCATGCGTAATGTCTCCCACTAGGGAGTGTAATGCTTTGACCTCGCTTCCAAGTTTCTCGGATAGCGTTAGCAATTGCTTTTACCAGAGAAATGGCGATCCCTACGCGAGGTGGAGCCGCTCACTCACTTGTCATAGCCCATGTTACACGAGCACAATCGCATAATCCAAAGTTTAAGGTTAATTATTTACAAAACTAAACGACGACGAGTATCCTAATTAGTTGGCTGATTCTAAATACATAAAGTTACACATCACCGTACATAAAATGAGAGAGACACAGTCGTAGTTCGACAGCGTTAGAGGCAACAACTACTGCTGCGCTCTATCAGCTTATCGATACACTATATCTCCGAACCAAAACACTTCAGTATTAATATTACCTAACAGTGTTATTTAAAGTGCTATCAGTGTTCCAAGCAGTGTACAGCGTTTCTCTGGCCGGCCTGTCGGCTGGCTCAACGTATCCACATGAATAAAGCAGTACCAGACAACGTCAAGATGAATCCGTCACCTAACCTCCAAGATCAACCCACGAAGTCGTACGCCGGAGCTGCAAATACCGTGAGTTTTCCATCAAAAGAACAATCTATACTACTGGACGCATGCGAAAATCTAACTGTCAAAGACTATATAAGTAAACTAACCGAAATTGTTCCCCCCAGTGCCATTACTTTTATATCAAGAATATCCAATAACAGAATATGTGTGTTTCTGAACTCGAAGATCAATGCTGACCTTATAACTAACAAATACCCTACTCTGATCATTAAAAATACTACTGTTAATGTGAGACCCCTAATTAACAAACTCAAGAGAATCATAATATCAAATGTATACCCTTTTATTCCAAACGAGGAAATCACAAATATTTTCAAGAATCATGACATTAAAACTACATCCAGTATATCCTTCATCAGAGCTGGTCTGTCTGACCCTAACCTCAGTCACATTATGAGCTTCAGAAGGCAAACATTTATCCAACCTGAGGAACTTCACAAACTCCCTCAGTCATCAGTGATTGTATATGAAGGTACACCATATAGAATCTTTTTCTCGGCTGAAAACATTACTTGTTTCAACTGCAAAATGGAAGGCCATACTGCTAGTAACTGCCCCCAAAATCTCCCCAAAGAGAATTGCCTTCTGGACACTCCCAGCACAGACAAACCAACTATCCCTTCTAATAATATGGAAGTGCAGCCTACCATAACTGAAACACCCACTGCCCCCTCCACCAGTGACCCTATGAACTTTCCTCCCCTTCTTAAAAGAAGCCTCCCCAATGAATCCTCTTCCCTATCTGAAGCAACTAATGATGTTAAAGATAATAATGAAGATAATAATGTTAAAAAAACTAAAAAAAAGAAAGAGAAAAAGAATTCTTCAAAACATGAAGAACTGGACCAAGATAGCAATCCTGATAAAACACTTGAAGACATGCTCAGCCCAACTAAAGATCTGCTTGAAATGAATCAAAACTCTTTTCCTCTGCCAGCAAATCAATTACACTTACTACTAGAAAATACTCTGGGCTCTGCTGATCCTCTAACCATAGTAAAGGACTATTCCAATGATATTCCAGCCGTTATAAAAATGCTCAATGACATTTACCCTGTATTAAAGGATAGAATTATCAAAGGCAGAGTCACCAGACTAATAAAAAAACTGCAGAAACACCTACCGGAATCAGACACATCTGAGTCTGAATCCAGTATGGAAACTACATGACACTAAATTTTTTAACTCAGGTCTCTTAAAAAACACCATTCCCCCTTGCTAAATAAATTTCAAGCAAACAAATGAAGATACTCCAATGGAATATTAATGGATACTATTGTCGTCTTGAGTATCTGCAACTATTATGCAACAATTTTGACCCAGATATCATTTGTTTGCAAGAAACCAATTTCAAGGCTAATCACTCAGCTAATATTAAGAATTATCAATGTTTCTTTAAAAATAGAACCACTGATCATGCTTCTGGTGGAGTAGCCATATATTTAAAAGCTTCAATTTTGGCTGACAACCTTATGATAAAATCTGACTTGGAGGCAGTTGCGGTGAAGGTTGTAGCACCTATTTGTATTAATATATGTAACTTATATATCCCTAACAACCATAAACTTGACTACTTGGAGCTCAGCGACATCCTAAAACAATTACCAAAACCCATATTGATTCTGGGGGACTTAAACAGTCATCATCCAGTATGGGGCTCATTTAAGACCGACAGAAGAGGTATATTAATAGAAGCATTTGCAGAAGACTCTGACTTGATAATTATAAACACAGGAGGACCCAC
This sequence comes from Teleogryllus occipitalis, assembly GCA_011170035.1. Lineage (NCBI taxonomy): Eukaryota > Metazoa > Arthropoda > Insecta > Orthoptera > Gryllidae > Teleogryllus > Teleogryllus occipitalis. Next base: position 82,027 of record BLKR01002092.1, on the reverse strand, counting down.
CCACATCAATCCCAGTAACGGCAAAGTTAGTGTCATTGATATAACAATGGTATCGGCCCCTCTTGCTCCAAAATGCTCATGGAACGTCCTTGAATATCCATACGACAGTGACCATTATCCAATCATTATTGATATTGACTTACCCGGCTCTGGTGACACACCTTTCCCTCCTACCAGCAAGCTGAACTATAACAAAGCTGACTGGACCATGTATCAAGAAATCGTTAGCTCTGCCTCATCTAGTTTTCATCTGGATGAGAATGAATCTGACATCAATCACATAGTCCAAGATTTTACCAACATTATCATAGGAGCTGCATACCAAGCTATTGATTCTTATCAGGTTAAATCTAATAAGAAGAGAGTCCCCTGGTGGAACAACGAATGCCGGGAAGCTATCAAAGCAGCTAAACGTGCCTTCAATAAATTCAAAAGAAGAAGAACTTTAGAGAACAAGACTGCTTACAAGAAAACTAGGTCCCACGCCAGAAGCATTATCAAAGAGTCGAAAAAGAAATCATGGACTAATTATGTATCATCAATCAATATAAACAACAACATGTCTGAATCATGGAAGAAAATAAAGTCCATTCATGGCAATAAAGTAACTAACAACATCCCTTTTTTAAATCTCAGAACAAGATTATTAGTGATTCTGCGACAATTGCCAACATGCTCGCTAAAACTTTCCAATCCAATTCTAGTTCAGCGAATTATGATAAAGAATTCTTGAAGGTTAAAAATGTAATTGAAGACTCCTATAACAACTACCTCCAAAACCCATCGGCACGTTCTGACCTACTTAATGTTCCAATAACAATGCAGGAAGTAAACGAAGTTATTAATGTGACAAATAACTCGACACCTGGGCCGGATGGTATCTCCAACATCCTCATACGGAATCTTCCTGTAGAAGGCAAGGAAATCCTCCTAAATATTTTTAATTTTATGTTTAAAAATAAAACCTTCCCCAATAAATGGAAAACAGCAACTGTTGTCCCCATTCCTAAACCTGGCAAAGCAAGATCCAACCCGATTAACTATCGCCCGATTTCCCTAATTTGTAACCTGTGTAAGATAATTGAAAAGATTATTGATAGACGTTTAAGATGGTTTTAAATCACTATAACATCATTGAAGATAATCAATTTGGCTTTAGACCTGGGCATTCTACTTACTCACATCTTATTAGCGTGGACACCTACATCACTGAAGCCATCCACAACAGACAACATGTCATTGCCGTCAACCTAGATGTCCAAAAGGCGTACGATATGGTCTGGATACCTCGAGTTATATGGATACTTAAAGATATCGGCATTAATGGTAACATTCTTAGTTTTATCATGAATTTTACTAGTGATCGATGTATTCAAGTGCGTGCTAACAACCAGTTATCCGAAATAATCAAGCTGGAGAATGGACTTCCACAAGGATCCACCCTAAGCGTAACGTTATTTTTGATCGCAATTAAGGATGCTGGTCAGTATATCATATCACCTACGATCATTCGCAAGTATGCGGATGATATGATAATCCTCAGCAAAGGAAAGAACCTCGCATCTACGCAGAGAATTACACAAGATGCATTGAACTCAATACATAAATGGTCGCTAAGCTCAGGATTCATAATATCTCCAACCAAGTCCGAATGCATCCTGATATCTAGGCAAAATATAGCTGGAGATCTTAATTTAAAAATGGGAGAGGTAGCAATAAGAAGAGTCTATTCAACTAGAATCCTTGGTCTTATTTTTGACTGTAAGCATACTTGGAAAGAGCACATTAAAGATCTCATCACTGATGTCAAAAGAAGAACAAATCTACTAAAATGCATGAACTATAACAACTGGGGCGCAGACAAACATACCTTGCTCCTCACTTACAAAGCTATTGTTCGTAGTAAAATCGACTATGGGTGTATAATATATAACAAAGCCAAAAAGAACCTACTCAAAAAATTGGATCCTGTACATAATAGAGCGCTTAGGATATTTACTGGATGTTTCCAGACAACGCCAACAGGTAGCATCCTTATCGAAGCCTCGGAACCAACCCTGCAATTTCGACGGGATTATCTGACTATCAAATATATAAGCAAAGCCTCCTCATCCAATAACAATATTATACTCAATGATATTAACCCACCAATCAGATCTGCTCCCATCCACCTACAATCATACCCAAAAACCTTTTACGAAAGCACCAAAGATATAATCAGGGCCTACAACCTCCCAAACATATCGGTGGGAAGGTATAGAACACCTAAATATCCTCCCTGGGTCACACCAAAATTTACTGTCGATTCCTTTCCCAAGAATCTCTCCAACTCTAACTTGAACGACTCCGACGCTGATCTTATCCTCAACGAGATTCTCAATAAATATCAAGATCACGATGTCATCCACATCCAAGATACGCTGGAAACAGACAGAATGGGCTTATACATCCAATCTCCATGGAAGACCTTTCATATCAAGTTTAGGAACTTTGCAAGTAAAAATAGCGCTTACAATTATGCTTTCCTAATGTCAATGAACCTTGTCAAATCCAACCCAACTAAAAAATGTATTATTTTATCAACATATATACCGAATGGCATTAAAGTTTCACCCAGTAATTACCTACAATTAATCTTCACCAACCTGTTTGAAATCTGCAAAGAGACAGCTGACATGTGTATTCAACCTGTGGTGATCCACATTACAAAGAATGTAGAAGCAAGAACTCCGATTAGCAGATCACCCACACCTATGTTGCTTATTGACTTTGAAGAGAAAGTAAACAACAAAATGTCTTACACAATTGAGGATTACGTGAAGTTTACTGGCAAAGTCATGAAAAAGATGTGGTCAAACCAATGGAACAATCTCAAAGCAAGCACAACGCATAAGAAAATTGGTGAATTTTTTGCCCTCAAAACTAATGAAAATCTCTCACGTCGTGAACAAATAACTCTTTCACGCATCAGATCAGGCCACACCAAATTTTCCCATAGACATATACTAGAGAAAAATTCCATCCCAGTATGTACCTCCTGCAATTGCCCGCTAAACATTAATCACATCCTCCAGGAATGTCCCCAATTCAATTCTGTTAGACCTCAATTCTTTGATAAGGAAAGATTTAGTGCCATTCTAAGGGATAATACTTACCAAAGTAATGTTTTAAAATTTTGTAATGAAATAGGTATTTCAGGAAATATTTAACTGTATTAGAATAACGTAATTTTCTATTCCTTTTTTGTAGTAATTAACAGTTATGTAATTTTCACGTTTAAGTTTTATGTTTTTATATCCATATCATCTCTGTACTGTAACCTCAATTGTAACCTCAATATTGTAAAAACTAAAAATTGACAATGTAAAATATAATATATTGTATTTATTTAGTCGCTAATGACCTAGCCGTTGATGCGACTTAAAAATGCAATTATACCAGAATTACACAGGTCAGCGTTCTCGGCGCTTTTGTCTGGACGGCGGTTTGAATCTAAGTTAATAATTATTAGATCTGAAATCCATTTTTTTCTAACACGTAAGACTTTTTTGTAGTTTCAAAGAAAAGACTGTTAAACAAAGACTCTTGATTTATGAAAGTGACAGTGAATAAACGATTTAAAACGAGATATACACAATTCTACTGAATGAAAACAAGTATAAATATGTATTCAAGTGATCCACATCTTATGCTTGTTGACAACATACTTACATTAACAATAATGTTATATTTATACTAACAATGTCCGAGGCTGTTATCACTTTGTTTTTCTAAAATTTTGCCTCCTCAGTCCTTCCACATTTTAATTGTTCAATGCTATCAGGCAATGCGTTGCAAAGTAACGTACATGTATTGTATGTGGATTTCTTGTAATGAGCCGTTAATACTGACACTTGATGAACATGGTTTCTACGACGTGTGTTGTAATTATAAATATCAGTATTACATGAAAATATGTTCCCACCGTTAAGGAAGTCAGTTTTAACAAATATTTTCAGAAAACATTTCTTATGACCTACAAATTAACTAGTTTGAAAGAAATCTGACAATCATAAATCCTCGTGTTATCAGATTTTGCTGATGGTTTGTACTATGCCTTGAATATTCTGTTTCTGGGCCAAGAGAGAGAGTGTGTGTAATATATACTGATGAGCCCGAGAAAGCAATCAATTTCATCAGTCCTGTTTTAAGATGGAAGTCTTGTTCATGGGAAGACCATCCGCGAATTAAGTGGTAAAATTTGCCATCTTGCTCCTGCTCAGGGAAAACCTTCAACACTCACGTATGGCGAATTGTCTACTCCACGTTTTGGACTCCCGCAGCCGTCACATAAATTGATACTTCAGAAGTTGATATTGTTATCGGCGTGACGCATACCTTTGCTCTTGGGAATTTATCAGACGCATATACTACTATTCGCGCATGATTTTTTTTTCTTGATACTCGTGCGGGAAGGAAAGTTTGCACTATGTGAGACTACTTGCAAACTTACAAACTAGTTCTACAGAAGCTTCTTAATGATGTCTAGTATTTAGCTAGAATTAAAAACTTCTGTAAGATTTAGGTTGATTTTCAACTAAAGTGTACTAGAAAACTATATAATAAAATATGCAAAAGAATCGTAGTCTCTTATAAAAATCGTTAAGGTCGCAATGAGTTCAAGGGCAACAGTGAAGTCATGGAGATCGGAGTTACGCGTTAGCTGTCATTGAAAAATTACCGTTTGGAGGGGAACCACGTTTCTGAAATTGTCTGTCTGTAAAAATAGGCATAGAATGTACTACAGTTACGTTAAAATTCGTATCTTCGTATACAATGATGTCAAAGGTTCCTGCAACAGACTTCGGGGATCTAAGGATATATTTAGAATAATCATTGTAATGCTCTTCATCATTTTTACTTTAGTCTAGAAAAATATTTCAAATAATTTCCTGTAGTGTGTGCGGAGAAAATATTCGAAATGGTGATGTACTTTTAACAAATATTCTTGTAAAAACATTTAAAATGTTTTTTATATATGCTTTAAAAACAGTAAATTTTTCAAATGTCAACCTCAGAGTTTGCACTCTTCATTCTGTTGCTTTTCGTTATTTTAACGGCTCTAAAAATATCTTTCCTTCTGAGGATTCTCTTTTCTTCATGCATTATATAAGTTGTGGAAACATACCGTAAACACATTCTGCCTGACATCTCTCCTGCCTCTGTCAACCCGTCCGTGAACCATTTGTTTATTTGTCCTAATTATCTCTCCGTTCTTCTACCCACCTTTTTGCCCAACTCTCCGAAGAGAGAACTAAAGCTTATTGAGATGCTGAAAGTTTAATTAAAGTGATTTCTGAGGCGTAAATGCATGTTAATGTATGTTCCTACATGTGAAAATAAACATTTTTTAACACGGCCACATGTCCTAACAAATCCATCAATGAACTTCGAATGCAATGGATTGAAAGTTTGCCCCCATAAACGTTTAAATATTGATATATAGTAAAATGTATGAGATTAAATAGAGAACATCGCATTCAAGAACATCACTTCTCATTTGAGCAGTATTTACTATTGCGACTTTTATCAGTTCTCACTTCTAGTTTAAATTTGTTTTCAAGACTTTTATTTTCGCCTCAGTAAGTTTGATAACTTGCCGACCTGGATGGCCGAGGTGGCTAAGAGCGAGTACCGACTCAGCGCTTCGGTCCGAAGGGTCGCGGGTTCTGCTGACGAAAGGTCCGAAGGGTCTGCTGTCCGAAGGGTCACATGTATGTGTTGTCGCGGAGGGCCTCGCGTTCTGCTGACCCCAGATCAGAGGAGCCCGCAAGTGTGTTGGTGTTTAGTGTATGGTCGAATATGCGTCCCATCGGGGCGTAAAGGGTAACCGGCTGTCGGCTGGATAAAAGCCCTAGATAAAAAAGAAAAAAAAAGTTTGATAACTTACGTACAGAGTCCTGTTTCATTGCTGAACATAAGTCTTCTCCGAGTGCAGCTGCATGCGTCCACGCGATGATTAGAGCGAAGTTGAACATTTTAACATCGAGTGGTCGCATTTGTCCTAAAATACAAACAAAATATTTAACATGCTTCAATTACAGTAACGTTTTCTCCCCAAAATAATTAAATTATTTTTTAAATGATATTTATCTACTATTTCCACCACATTTTTTTACAATCGTTTGTACCGGGAGCGATAGCTCAGTGTATCAACTGATGTCACTGACCGGCAGGTCCTTGGTTCGAGTCCTGACGGCGGCAGGATTTTCGACACTAGCTTTTCAGCAAGAGCAAATTCAGTCGCTGTCTGGGGGAGAATTCTAGCGGCCGGCTGCTCTGGTCGGTAGTTTTCCGTGGTTTCTCCGATCAACACCAGGCGAATGCTGGAGTAGTACCCTAACAAACGTACCACGGACCGCGCGCGATCTTTCCTTCCTCTTCCTTGTCCTATCCTCTCCCCTTACACACACACACACACCTACACTAACATGCACTACGCTGCCACGTATTCCCGGAGACCGGTCGGGCGCTTAGAGCTTGTCCCGGCTGGGGCGGTGCCTCACTGATGGGAGAGAACTGGTTAGGGGGAATCCCCGCTACCGGCGGTAGGTCGGCGCCAGATCTCGCCATCCAGCGGGAGAAGATCACCGCCATCTTCCGAGAAAAAAGCATCCACTACACTTACGGGACTAATGACCAAAGCAGTTGACGCGCACGGAAAAATCAATTAATCAATACAACGGTTTGTAATGCGTAATTTCAGTGGAATATTTTTATTGTTAATAACAACTGAAATAATAAAATTTGATGAATGTTGTGGAACTTCGTGCGTATGCCATGCGACACTGCCTCACATGATCTTAATAAGTTGTGTTTCGGCAAGCATTGCACATAATGCGTGTTAGTGCTATCTTTTCCGACGGACGTTATTCATTCTCTGAATTTCTTCAATCGATTTTGTATTCACTGAACAGTTGGAATTAGTATCAATGCGTTCAATGAAAGAACTGTAAAGTTGGAAGGGAAATAATGACTTCAAGGGACGACGTCAGGAGTTCAATGAATGAATAATGACATATATTTTTAATCGTTCAAAAAAATATGATCCAGCACACTATTACTAATTAAAATGTGTATTTTAAGTACTGCCGTGACTCTTAAGACACTCAGAATGCAACTTTTACTTTCCTTGTTTGAACAAGTAAATTCTACTTGATTTATAAAACAAATTATCTCAATCGTTAAACAGGTCCATACAGTAGAAAATCAGATTTTCAAAAATAACTCAGAGTGCACAGTTCATTGCAAAAAGGAAACTACCTATTGTTCATTTAGAGAAATTGTACTCTTGACTACGGATTTGATAAGTTTGACTTTTACGGCAATTTGCCTTATAAGTAACACATTTACGACCCTTGTGTGAAGATTTACATTTTTAAATATCATTAAAAAAATCAATGTAGCAATTATATTAATAAATTATTTTATTCTTAAAAATCTGTTAAGAGAATTTTAATTGCATACCTTTGTATTTTCTATGTCTTCAACAGTGTCGAACACCTTTGTGTTTCAAATGAGTAAATAATGACATAAACTCTTTTCTAGAAGCCACTTCTGTAACGAAATATTGATTTCGAATCAAATTTGAAATTGCGTGACGCACTAAAACACTATCCCATCACGAAATTAGAGGTACTTGAGAGAGAAAGAACAAACTTGTGGAATGGGCGTGGAAGATGTGTCATCTCTGTCTCAAACACTTATTCCTTCCAGCATGCTCACAGCATAACGTAGAACTAACGAGGAATATGACTTAACGAATTACAGAGTCGCGCAATCTACATTTCCCGTGAATTCCACCTACCCATTCGAGCCTTTACTTCGCAGAGGTAAGTACACGAAACGATAGCGTACAAGCTATCGACTATTGCCCGTGACCTTGTTGCATTGCGAGTATCGGAAACACGGAAGACATTTCAAAATAGGCTTTAGTTCTCCAAGGAAATCGTTGAACTTTCTGCGTGGGTCGTAAACGAAAGCAAGGTGTATTCAAGGACTCGTGCCCGTGAATCTTTGTTCCTATCTAAGAGAGTGACTGATTGCAGGTGGTAAAAATCACCCAGCGTTTAAAAGTAAATAATTCCTCTACCACTTTGGCCTCAAAAGCACAAAATTCTATAGAAACTATTTGTTGCGATCAGTTTCTGATAGCCTTAGAACTCATTCTAGATTCTACCCGTTTTAAGTTTAGAAACACACTCGTCAAACAAACATTTGGTAGTTTATGACCCATTTTGGCTGATAGAGTAATAGAAGAACTTGGGCTTTCTTGTTTAAAAAAATTAAACTTTGCTCCTAGGGTTTTTAGAAGATATGTATTTCACACTTTTTTTATCCTAAACAGAAATAAAATTGATCACGTTGATCATGTCTTCAATAGTTATCACTGCCATAGCTGGCTAGTAGTGCTGGCTAGTAGTGGGCTGTGTCACCGTATATTACAATTCGCCCATGAAATAAAACTAGGCAACAAATTGAATTTTTTATACGCTTGAGGTATCAAGCTAGCCCCCACCCTTTTTGGGGGTGAAGACGAGTGGTAAAAATTGTTGTTTTTTTGTTGTAAATTTGTAATAATATAGTTGAAAATTCTGGTACGAGTTTCATTCGATTCTGCTATGCTGGACGGGCTTGATAGACCTCTTAATATGTATATGAATGGGGATCCCAGCGCTCACGAAAACGTACACAGATTGCATGTCTCCCGATCGTACATCACATACTGTTTTAACTATTTACTAGTGAAAACCCGTCAAAATTTGACGGTGAGATCTGAGATAAATGTAAAATACTGTGCCCAGACTAATGTCCACAATACGTTGCATTGTTTGGATCTTCAGGGTATAACGAAGATATTCTGTGATGCGAGTTCCCAAAATTTTGAACACGTATGGCCCATGATCAGGTGGCAATGCAATATCGGCACCAAATGACACAAAAGAAAGAGCACTATTATACTGACGGATATTATTTCTAAAGTTGTTTGATGTGTCATCATGTCCTATAAACAATTTTGATTTCTTCTGGCATATTGCTCGAAGGTAAACTTATTTTCCCATTTAAGCAACACAGAGTAAACTCGTTTGCAGAATTTCTCTCACATGCGAAGTACAAAGCAGAACAAAACTGACATTTCATAGACAACGACCCAATAGAAAACGAAATGACCTCACTATCACGACACTTACGCTGACTTTCTCTTTCCCTGCGTCCAGTTAATGTACGTTTGCGTCTTTTGGGGCGCGTGGACAACGATTCGGAATTCGACATAACCTGTGAACAACTTCACTACTTCAGTACAACCGAGCAAAACACACTGTCGGAATGTAACCTGTGAACAACTTCACTACTTCAGTACAACCGAGCAAAACACACTGTCGGAATGTTCTCTACAAAATACACCACAACAGCAAACACATGCAAACTGTCAACGCCTCAATGCAATAATTACACTGAAACAAACCCTTGACGAATTGTAAACACATTTCAACAATCTAAACAATACATCAAGCAGTGCCACCATGAAGCAGCGTGGACATCTATCGACTCATATATATCGATTTTTAAACAGTCACACTTTGGAAGAAAACAATTGACTATTGATAAGCGCACTATTAAAGAAATATTTAATTAATTAATTTACACCGTAAATGTTGGTGAATCAACACAAACAATATCTGATAACACATCTAGGGATCATATTCTTTCATTTAAAAGAAAAAATACAACAATTGGTTCAGTAGAAGCTCTAAACGAAGCAATGGCAAAATACCTTATTTTTTTAAATATATAGATAAACGTTGTATAGAAAATAAATATTGATATATATTGAAGCACATGAAGAAACAGCCAAAACGTTTGGAAAAACGGATGAAACGGAAGAATGCCAGGTCTTCTATAAGCAAGCACTGAAAAAATCTGTATGGAAAAGCAGTCTCATTTAAATAAGTTTTATATTTTCACTAATATGAGGATTTTTATAAAAAGAATGACGGGACTTGATGATAAGTCTCACTAGTTGAAGATTTCCCACTAATCGGGGATTGACTGTATACATTCAGGCTTGTTTTAGGCACGCTTTTTCTTTTCGAATAATATTGCAGAATATATTTTGAGTCATTTTACACGAAGAAAGTTATTTTGCGTACAAAATATTTGAATGTTGTGTGCGTATATAGTACTGTTTTATTCAGAGATTTGATGTTCTGTCTTCGGAGGATTTGCTTTAAATACTTAACGTATAATAATATCACAGTTTTGACGAATTTAGTGGTGAATACATCGTATCATATTCCTTTATAAAGTAAAATATACGGGTAGTAATTGTGTAACCTGCATAAGTGCGGCCAGATCCTTGGGGAATATTGTGGAAGAATTCTAGCATAAAACATGCTTTTTATGAGTTTCAAGGCGCTTATTATAAAATAATAAACTGAGACTATTTCGACTATAACGTAAAGGCGTGGGATATAATATGATATTTTCGTAAACTTAATGATAGTTAAACCTAATTATGCCATGAAAGTTCCATTTTTTTATGAAAGTACATCTGCCAATACTTTTTCATGTAATTTCCTATGTCCATGATAGACGAGCCAGGAACCTGTATTGCGTTTACATATTTTTAGAATGAACTTTCATATTACAAATAAAAAAATCAGCAGTAAATTCTATACAGAGCATCGAAAAGGAAAGTAATGTTAGTTTAAACAATGATATTTAATGTATTATTTACCATTTGGATTGTAAAACAACATGTAACAAGTATTGTATCTCAGCTTCTGGGTCAATGACTCCCATCTCGATCAGGTTTTTGTTCAGTTTCGCAGATCCTTTGAGCAAATGCTGAGATGGTCCCTTGTTTTGCTCCTGGACACAAATGTAACTTCATTATCTGTGCACGTCTTTTAGAATTCAGTGGGAAATACATCTTTCAAATTATCGTTCCTCATGTTGTCTCGGCAGGAAATAAAATTCCTTTACGAAGGACATAATGAGGGATACGAACTCAAATTTATAGCTGATTTACCCTTGAAAATAGATTTTATTACATTGGAGCGAATATTTTCTTAACAATTCTTGCCAAAAACGCTCATATTCTTTCTATGTACAGAATTAAATTTGTATATGGCTTGGGATAGGGATCACAGAATTAGGGAAATGTGCACAGAATTCACAACTCCCCATAGCACGTCACATAAAAACTGTTTTAACTGTTTTTGACGTAAATATAAATAAACAACATGAAAGTATCCGCCGGAGGCGTCAGATTATACTAGGGTATTTATGTACAAGTATTCCTGAAAATGTATGGCGTAATACAAAAAGAAGAGAAAAATAATGGTATTAGTGTACATGAATATAATTTTCTAGTGTAATAAAATAATTTAAACAAAAGGATAATTGATGCCTTCGCACGTTATTTATGTAATGAACAGGGGAAATAATTTAAAGGAAAACACGACTGTGACCATCGATCCTTAACAGGAGATTAAAAAGGAAATTGTGGTAAAGTTGAGGAAATTTTATTAAAAAACTTATCCATATATAACAAAAACGTATGAACCAAAACTATTCAGAAATCAGATGAACAGTTCAATATCGAAACATGATATAATTCGAGATTTTGATGACAGGAGTATTTTACATGTATTTACATTTCACAAACAAAATGGAACATTAGAATATTATAATTCTAAAATCCTTCAAATTCTGAAAAATATCAGACAAATAAACTTGATTTTCTTCGTTTTTTGTTACACAAATTCTTTAGAACATTAAGCTTATCAAATATTTTTTATTTTCCATTCGTAAATCGAAATGGTCACATGGTTTACATTACTTATTTTTCTGACTATTTTTCAAGGTGCCAATTGAAACTACAGGTCTAGTTGGGAATCATATCAATCATGTCTAGGGAAGAAACAAATGAATGATGAAAGTAGTGAAAACGGTGAATTAATATAATTTTGTATTTGCGTTGTTAAAGCCTGCACGTGCAAAGAAGCTTGTGTGTAATTAATAATGCAGCAAGTAACGGAATACTTAACTTCATTGAAAAAATAGACCGTCTCTCCGCTTACCATACTTTCATAATCATCAAGTGGCCATTTGTACTAACACTCATTGTTCTCCTACATTGTTCAACACAGTTTTCACTGTATTTTAATATTCACAGCATAATTTTCTTTGGTAACTTTTGTATTTATCAAGATAAAGATTAAATTGCGATTATATCACGGAACACTGTTATAATATCTTAGGAAGTTTCCTTACTTTAGAGAGTTTTCTAATTTTTTTTGTTAATATCAAAATACATGAAGATTTCAAAAGATTTAAGAGATTTGAAGGATTTGAAAATGTTTTAGGATTTGGAATCAAAATGGAGGAAAATTATCATTTGTCCCACCTCTGGTATAATTTTTCATTTCAAGTATTTGCAACAAATTAATAAATTCATTGAAAAATTGAATGACGTTTAAAAAAGTACAAACTATATGAACGTTCCATTAGTATAATTTTTTATACTTTTTGACAGTAAGTGAATTAGTACTGATCGAGTTGACTGATGACGAGATCATATACGAGTTCCTTGGCTTGGATGGCGATGACGAAGTCCAGATGGTTGAACCTCTCGTTTGGCACTAAATTGAGGTCGATGAGATTTGGCAAAAGTTCTGCTAGGGCAACAGCATCCTGTAAAGTAAATACCTGATGATATTATCTGAATTATACTATAAATGAATATTATTACTATTTTACAAATTGAAAGTGTCAAAATCACACTCATTTTTGTAGGTGAAAAAATACTACGTGAAACTAAGGAGCAAGATTCAGAAATGATGGCAATATTGTTAAAAATAAGTATTTAATTCTAAGAATGGCATATGCACATCATACTTCATGCTTCAAACAAATTTTAAAAAGTTGATAAGTGAAAATGAGAAATTGGAAATATTTTTCTAAGTCCATAATTCTTGAAACAAAGCAATTTATATAAATTGCTTTGTTTCCAGATATATGGATCTCTGAATAATATTCAGAGATATAAAAATCAGTTCTCCTGCTATTAATTTCCGAAGTTCACCAAAAGTTCTTAAACACAAATAAAAGTCTACACAAATGAATCTAAATAAGTCTCAAGAAATGGATACGCATGAATATACTTTAACCCATAGGTTGACATTTTCTTTTCCCGTTTTTTCTTCAAATTTTGCTGAGCATGGTTTATATAAAAAGTCGTTGAATTATGAGCCCAAAACTTCACAAGACAATGTCACTTATCGGTACTTATTTCTGCTCAAAACTGACAGTTCACCAAAATTCTGATGCAAAAAGTTCAAGAGTTGTTCCATTCCTTTTTACGTCGACGTATCAGTCTCCGCAAAAAAAACTGCTCAATTAGGTTGAAAAGCAATCATTTCACGCATTTAATATAAAAAGAACTAATTTTTAAAGACTGTTTTTGAAAAATAGAACAGGTAACAAAACCGTCTTGGATGTGTTGATATACAAGGGCGTTCTAATATAACCGGGACTGATTTTTTTACGAAATACTTCATTACCAAAAATGTATTTGTAGTATGTGTAACCTTCAAAATACTCCCCTACAGAGTCCATATGTTTTTTCAACATTCTGGAAACATCTTAATGCCCTTTTCATAGAAGTCTTTTGTTGTCTCCATATCCACTCCCGAACACTGTGGGTGACATTATCCGCAAATCGCATGCCTTCTAGGTGTGATTTAAGCTGTCTAAACAGGTAATAATCACTTGAGGCTAAATCTGAACTGTTCGATGGATGTGCCAGAAGGTACCATGTCAATTTTCTGATGGTTACCAGGGTTGTTTTCGTAATATGAGGCCGTGTATTATCTGGAAGGAATGTTACCCGTTTTTCACCTCTCTTCCGTTTGGATCCGCACTGATGACAATTACTGATGCGAGTTCTTTGATAGTGATGCGCCTATTCTCACGAATAACCGCATTAACACGATCGATGTTTGTTGGGGTTATGGATGTTCACGGCTAACTGTCATGAGGTTCATTCTCAATGCGATCTCGTCCCTCTCTGAAACACTTACACCATTCAAACACGGGTCCGTGAGAGGCAATCTTCCCCATAGTATTTTGAGTCTCTGCAAAAATTTCCGGTGGCTGTATGATCTCTCCGTCGAGAAATTTGATGACATTGCACTGTTCCACGCTCCGCGGCACCTTCTGTTCACTCATCATTCTAGCAACACACAGACTCCACTGACCAGGTTCTAACCTGCACAGGAGGGAGGTGGGGGTTGTAGCTATATTCTTGCCCGGCGGTGCAGTTGTTATGCATGGCGGGGTATTAAAAAAATCAGTCCCGAATACATTTGAACGCCTTTGTATATGTAGTATTACAAAAGAAACTAGTGGTGCTATTAATGGCATAGACTTTATCGTACTAGTTTATTTCTTCAGTCTGGGCTTTCTATTCGGTTTTGCCCCACCCTCTTCTTATCTACCATCTATTGGCGTCTAAATCACATTTCTTTCAGGTTTCTTCAATTTTACGAAAACCTAATTGTAGAATTGAAAAATAGCTTTAAGAATATTATAGAAGGTTAAAATTCAGTATCGTATGCACATTTTCATTGAAAAATTTGCAGCTTTTAAAAAATGTCTTTAAACGTTTAGAAAACACTTTTTGAAGCTCATTTTCACCCTAAAGTTTCAAGTAATCAAGAAACTTGTGCCCGTTGTGTAAATATTAACAACGTGAGAGACATTGCAAAAATTGTGCAATTTTTGGAAAAACGAAAGAATTAATCAAAGTTTCAGTGATGTCATGACATTCAGCGCCATTAGCACTATCCTATCAAAAAATTTAAAGGAAACATTTGGAGCTAATTTCGAGAAAATGGCGTTTCGAAAAAAATGATTTTTCGAAAAACCTTATAAGATATCATTTAAAGCTCTGGTGCTCAAAAAAGTGTTAATGTATACAAATTTCCGGTAATGTGAATACTAAAACGTGAGAGATTTGTCAAAAATATTACATTTGTGTCATTTCTGAAAAAGCAAAAGAAAACAGCAACATGACGGTTGTGTCATCTTAAACACTGCATTTTCCACTATCTGTTCAACATGTTAAAGAAAAATGTGTAGCCATTTTTGAGAAAATATTGTTTTTATTACTTTTTAATATTGCCAATATTTCACTCAAAATTGCTCGGAAATTACAAACATTTTTAAATAAACGTTTTTGACATTAATTAAATAATTCGGGAGAACATGTTTCATTTGAACAATAAATCGCTATCTTCAATATTGTAGTTGTAGAAAGACGCAGAAAAAATTCCACTTTTTTAATTTTCTAAAATTCAAATAGGAAAAATCGGACCATTGCCTTAGTATACTTGTAAGAGCATTTTACTCTTTTATTGCAAGAAATGCGAAGAAAACAGTGGGAGCAATTTTCGTGGAAATTTTGAAAATGTCAGTGGTTTCGCAAGTACCTCAAAATCCTCAAAATTTAAAAAAATATTGTCAATATCGCGGAGGTTTGAGTCAAGTTAGGTCGACCGCTGAATATTCATATTGGAAAAAAATCTTACAAATAGTTCACGGTCGGACGGATGTTTTGAAGAAAAGCAAACAAACAAAAAAACAACACTTTCTTGGTATCAGGGGACTCCAAAACGTATATTTCCGATGAAATCTTGAAATCGAGATACCACAGCATTACATAACTTTCTCTATATTACATGTATTGCTCTTTGCATAGTACGTAAATGAGAAAGTAAAAGCAGAAGAAAGATGGACAACATTTTTTATTGTATATTGAGAGGAAATCACTAGACATTAAAATATTTTCTGTCAAAAACTGTTTCAGAGAAACTGTAAGCTTTACTTAATTCTTACCTCGGGCATGACGGTTCCATCATTTGTTGAGTAGTGCACAGCTACCGGCGCAGTCACTTTGGATAGATTGTATTTTGGCGGTTTCGTTCTTCCATATTTGATTATGTTTTGCACTACACCTCGATCATATTGCCGGAATTCGCCTGCAACATATGAAGTTCTTTTGGAGAAAATTTTATGATAAACGAAACCTGTCAAATTCTGATAGGTAAAATTTTATATTTTAGTGTAACGAATTGAATGTTACCAATACATTACAGAACAAAGTATACTTCTGAGATTTGAAGCTAAGATGTGCGCAATAATAATATGCTCCGTTTTGTCCTTATTGTTAGATTTCGTTATTAAAATAATGAAAAAATTACAATTTATGATAGAGAACTTGAAAACAATGTAATTGACATTTATTCTACTCCCCCGTAGTTGTTATTAACGAATAAGTATCATAAGACATCGGCTTTCAATCAGAGAAGATTTATCAAACTACGACATTAGACCATATTTGGTAATCAATCGACTGTAGTAATAAAACGAAAACGTTAAATAAGACGAACGTTTTATGATTGACATGAAGAATAGTAACTTTCATCCACATTGCAAAGATATAGAATATTCGTTGAACAGTTTGATCAGTTTGACAGTTTATCCTGCGCTCGGTAACTGATGTTGATAGTAAATAAGCAATGAATTATATAAACACTATGTTCTAATAATTCTTATTACGAAAATAATTGAAGTTGTTAATATTGAGCCATGAATTATTAACATTTGTGTTCTATTAACTCTTATTACGAAATTAATCTTAGTTTAAAATTTGAATTTAGATAACCAATATGAGTCAAATTATTTAACATTTGTTTAGTAAAGTTGTGTAGTTTAACCTTTTAACTTTTAATATGTACAAATTACAAAAGTTAACATCAAAAATTACAATTTAAAACATCACCTATTACAAAAACATGCTTCAAGGATGCGTATGCTTTTAACATGCTTAAACCTTTGTTTTTATTTATTAGAATTCAGTTCTTCCTCACCTGTGTGAATGCTTTGTCCATAGTGAAGATAATTCTTGGCAGCTGCTCCAGAAGGGAAGTGGCCGAGGAACACCGGAAGAATGCTCTGAAGAAATGAAAGCATTTATATAAACTTTTGTAACACATTACTACAGACTTGATTTCCGTACAAATGAGTATTTATATAAGCTTACTACAGATTTCAAATTGTATATACGGATTTATTGGCTTAGTCATTTAAAATTATTTCCTTTCTTCTGCATGTTCGCATGTTTTAGTGATTTTTTGGAAAAATTAATTCATATACATGTTTAATTTTTTTGCATATTATTGCACCTAACATATTCGTTTAAGTACTTTTTATTACAAATTCTTACATTATTTATGTCGTCATTAAAACTAATGCGTATTAAATCATTACTAGCATCTTTTTTCATCCAATTAATGGTGTTACAATAGCAAACACTTTTTGGCATTAATTGTAAATTCTGCATTTTGGCAAATAGCGGAAAGTTTTGGTGTAGGTTTGAAATTTTGTTCCTGTATGTTTTTGGGGTAGCTGAACACAAATATCTAATTTGCCAACAAAAATTTTGCCCGGAAATATGTCTTCTCCCCAAAAAATATAAAAATCACCCCTTTTTTAGTTTTCGCAAAATAACTCAAAGGCCATTTTAATTAGGACTATTACTGGTACTATATGAAATAAACGAAGATAAAATTATCTTCTTTTAATATCTCAATTGGCTGAACAAGAGCACGTTTTTTGCACTGGAGCAGAAAAAGCTCACCACCGTCAGCAATCTCATTAGATCTCATTTGATGCGTTCGAGAGTTCGAATAATTTTATAGTCGGCAATGTTAGTATTCTTGGTATGTCAGAAATATATTATTCCGTGCTAGGCCAATGCCGAGGTTCCGCAACCACTCATTGCTTGTTAGAAAACAAAGTTATCGGTAATTATTTCACTTATCGCAGCAAACGGAAAAATGTGTGTAAAACATTGTCTTTCTCCTGTTTCAAAAAGGACACATTTGCGTGCTTGCAGTGAGCTCTCAATATCCACCAACAGATCTACTACTTCCTCACCAACTTCAATCACAGTCTTTTTTTTTGGATCTAAGAACAAAGCTGTGTTCATTATCGGAGAGTCTGTGTCTTTTTTCGCTTGTTAGCATGTCTTTCCTGCTGATAAAACCTTTGTAATCACCATTGCTATTAATCCTCTTTTATTATTCGTGTAAGCAAGAAACTTTTCTTTGGACGTCGTATGAATCATTGTGTCATCTAACACTATGTACGCACATGTTTTAGACATTTTACTCCACTTCAGGATAGCCATAAAAACAACCAAGTAGATATACTTGCGGTTGATAGTTTTACACATATTGAACATATTTGTCACGGATAGACTCTAGTATCCTGTATGAGATAAAAACCCGTCATTGATGACTTATTGAACTTGGACACTGCATGGCTTTTATGTTATTAGTTTGAAAGCTTTAAAGAGAGTGTTCAGGTTTGTCAAGAGTAACCCTGCATGGAAACACGTTTTTAAAGCCAAAAACATGTAAAAACCAAGAATTTTTATACTTAAAAAACGTATAAGTCATCCAGTGAAAAAAACGCTAATGCCATTTATATGTACATTTATATGTATATTTTTGACGAAGGAATTTCCAAGCTCGTACATCGGTACGATAAATGCCTTAATTTGAATGGTGACTATGTAGAAAAGTAGAATTTGAGTGTGGCTTTTATCTGTATATAATAAAATTTGTTTCCTATACTTTGTTTATTTTTTATTCCAAAACGTAATCTACTTTCTGGATAGCCTTCGTATATGTCTATAAAAACCAGGATCCTCGAAACCTATGCGTCGCTAAAGGCACGATCGTCTCCCAAAATATTAATTTTCTTTTTCATGTTATTAATTACATACTTTCCTTTTTCAATTAAAATGTAAACTGATTTATAAGGCGCCGTATTTATTTTATACAACTTTATTGGATATGTATAGAATTACGTATAGAAGTTCGTGAGTGACGGAGGTTAAGTGGAGTATCGTTTTCAAAGAAACATCCAGGCATATTTTACACACTAACGGCGATACCGTTGATCCTAGAAGAAAACCTCGTGCACACAAAATGTAGGGAATTTTATCCTCTTTCATTTCGTATCGTGTTAATATTTACGAAAAATTGATGATTTTTAGTTATATTGAGATAGAGTGGGATAATTCCCGCTTTTTCGTGTGTTTTGCATGTTTCACCAAATATCGCAGTGCTCTCACAGCTGTACCGTTAACTGAAGAAAATGTGTTAAAGAGAGTAAATGTAGGTAATTTTATCTTCTTTTATTTCATATAGAACCATTGATTACTAAAATGGATGGTCTTTGAGTTACTTTGAAAACAATGAGAAAGGGGTGATTTTGACACTTTTTTGTCTAAAAAACATATTTTGGGGCAAAGAGTTTGTTGGCAAACCTGATATTCATGTCCAGCGACCCCCAAAACATTTAGGTGCCAAATATCAAAACTACACCAAAACTTTCTCTTATTTTCTACCGTTTGACTGAACTATTTGCACTATCTGACAAAAATATAAATGAGCATGTGTGTGTGTGAGGGGGACGGAAAGGACGGAGATGAGAAACGAAAGAACGCGCGTTGTCGATGACCTTGTTAGCGTGTTGCTCCAGTATCCGTCTGTTATTGATTGGAGGAAGCACGGAATACTACTGATCAGAGTAGCTAGTCGCTAGCATTCTCATCTAGACAGCGAATGAGTTCGACCTTACTAGTATAGAACCAGAGTCGAAAATCCGCCACCGTCGGGATTCAAACCCTATGACCACCCGGTCAGAGTCGTTGCAGTGAGAACATAGTGCTAGTGAACATAGTGCTCTGAACCAATTCGTCCTCACGCGAGAAGGCCGGCAAAGTGCGTGGACATTGTTCGTGTAACGGCAACCCTCGTAATGGCGGGGAATTCCCAACAAGAATGGGGAAGACGTTCTTCCCAGAGGATTAGATGAGTTAATATTGTTTTGGTTTTGACGGATATGCAAACAGGTAGAATGTCACTATTTCTTTCCTAATTGCTGACGTGATTGTATGTGTATTTAAAATACTAGAATTTCCTTGTTCTGCATATGTTGTTTCCACGTCTCTTATTTATTTATATATTTTGTTTGTGTATTTGAAGCATTAATAAATCTTAAAATGAACTTATAAAGTAAGTATGATTGGTATATGAAGTTCGATAAAATGGAAGATTAATAATTTATAAATATTTGAAGTGTTAATGTAAAGAGCAAGAAGACCATTTAATGGATTAAATGTACTGACCTTAACACATTTAACATGTCGAAGTAAAATTTAGAATAGTTTTTGAAAATACTTTTTAAAAGCATATTTGAAAATTTGTGTTTGGATTTCAGTATGCTCCAAAAGCATCATTCTGAAAAAAAACTTTATAAAATAATTTGAAATGTTTATATTCCAGAATATAATTCCCAAAACAATTATATATTTCATAACAATGCGCGAAAACTCGAATATGATAAGATATTTCAATAAGATAAAAAGATAAACAAAGCCAAATGAGCCAAATTAATTGAAAAATATCCATGCCCCTCAAAAATCCAGTCCTGCATATAGTTTGCGGACTTATATTGTTCACAGATGGACGCCTAGACGAAGATTTCTGTGATCGATGTACTGCACGATTTCAGTATCGTGCTATAAAGAAGAAGAAACAGATTAAATATTTTTTTTTCCTTCAGAAGACCTAAAGTAGTTCAATTAACGGTTATTTTTACAGACCTAGCCGGCAAAAGTTGCCTTTTTGGATGAAAAAGTGTTTAGAGAATCTAAATTTAGAGATGAAAGTATAAAAAAAAATTTAATTCACTCGCAAATAAAATAGATGTGTATTGCCAAGAATACCGAAACAAAGCATGGTTTATGGAGCTGCAATGAATAAATGTATGATGCAAGTTTGCGATCGCACACGTTCATTAATTCCCATGAACTGAGCTACGTACCGCATTGAACTGCTCTAGGTTGACGCCAATGAGCTCCGCCGCTCCCAGACACAGTGTCTGCGTGGGGTCGCCGTCCTTGCAGAAGCTGTCCCCTATCGATGTGTAGATGGCATGGTGCTTGAACACATCGTGAATGCCCAAAAGTCTGGCCAGAATCTGAAAACACAAACGCCAAGGATCAGACTGCGATGTTCGCTGTGACTACTACGAGTTGACTAGTGTTTTGAACTTAATCGCGGTCTGTTCAAACAAGTTTAAACGTTTAAAAAAATAAAAAAAATCACTTATTTAAAAACTAAATCACTTATAAATCACCTTTCAATTGTAATATTAATATTTTCCTCTGAGCATTAGCTCCAAGCACACTTTAACAAATTTATCTACCTAAAACTGCATTTACTCAACCGCTTTTTACGGTTCGATATCTTTTCTTGAAAACAACCTTTTCCTTTTTTTATCAAAATAGAAGCTAATACGAGTACTGACAATGCGCAATAGGAACTATAGAATACGAAAGGAATTGAACGTTGGAGTTCAGGTTGGTTGGTTATTAGTGGTTCCGGGAGCGTCAACAGCGAAGGTCATTAGTCCCGTAAGTGTATTGCATGTTTTTTCCTCGGGAGATGGTGGTTATCTTCCCCGCTGGATGGCGAGATCCGGCGCTGACCTACCGTCGGCTAGCGGGGTTTCCCCCTTTCCAGGACTCTCCCACCAGCGGAGCACCGCCCCAGCCGGGACAAGCTCTAAGCTCCCGACCGGTTTCCCGGAATATGTTGTAGTGTAGTGAATGTTAGTGTAAGTGATTAAGTGTGAGGGAAGAAGGCAGGACAAGGAATAGGAAGGAAAGATTGCGCGCGGTCCGTGGACCGTTTGTTAGGGTACTGCTCCGGCATTCGCCTGGTGTTGATCGGAGAAACCACGGAAAGCTATCGATCAGAGCAGCCGGCCGCTAGAATTGTCCTCCAGACAGCGACTGAATTCGACCTAGCTGAAAAGCTAGTGTCGAAAATCCTGCCGCCGTCAGGACTCGAACCTAGGACCTCCCGGTCAGAGGGGCTGATGGGCAGTGATGAGCAGTGACATCAGTTGATGCACTGAGCTACCGCTCCCGGTACATTGGAGTTCAGTTGACGCCAATATGACATATATATTGCTGGTTTCAGAATCAACCGGCACAATCATTTTCTATCTTATTTGTCATGTAAAACAATATTCACTCGATTATTGAACAAACACATAAAATGTTGTAGCCTGTATTGATCAGGTTTTTTATCTATTTTTCTTGATTTCCTGAGCGAGTCCTGTGTTGATTTCCTGTGATGGTCGTTTACTTTGTCTCTGGATGGTAAATGTAACTTTACTATATGGGAAGTTTTCTTTAGCTCTTTTTGCTAGAACGAGAGGGGTGAGAGATCATTTTGTCAGAAGTATCTTCAAATCCAATCTGTAGCATTTTTACCGATGCATGTAGTTCCTATTACAAGGAAGAGAATATTTTTGTTGTGATCATGTATTGTTACATCTCTCTTTACTACTTTTGTTTCTTAATCCAACAATGCATTTTACTCTTTTTGACGATAAATAAATGGACAAAACGTGATATTTTCCTGTTTTTTTATGATGCTTATATTGATGAGAGCGACAAAAAAGTCACAAACAAATAAACAGTAGTTGCGGTACGATATTCTCAATTTGCGTATAGCTTTTTGTTTGGCAAAACCCTAACAAGTAATTATATTTAAAAAACTGAACAGTTGGCGATTCATCATTGAAATCACTACAACCACACAAAAATCAATTAAAAGGCAAAGTAACATTTTGGAAAATCCTTCATGCACTCTAAGTGAAGTGTTCTAACGCTGATTTGAATACCAACACTTTTGAAGTGTTTTTATCCTGAATTCTTAAAAAGATACCGGCAAACTGAATTAACGAGATCCATATCAGGGTGACACTTTGATCATTATCTGCGAGACAAATCTTAAAGTGAGAGTTCTTTTGTAGGAGTTTTCAGATGATTAGATTTTAATGAAAAATAAGTTTTAATATGAATTTTCTTCGTTAACTTCTTTTCACATTATTTGTAAAAGTAAGCGTGCGTAGCTATATTTTGACGTTCTGAAAAAGAAATTGTGTATTGGCTACTTTTACCATACTGTTAGTTTACTTACACTAATTATTACTATTAATAATAAATATTATTATAATAGGCAATGTGTTTCACTACAACTTGCATTGTTGTATGTTTTCAATACAAGTGATTATTTTATGATCGTTTATTAAATTGTCGCGCAAGACTGATCAGGACGGCATAGGAAAGCCCGGATTCACACAGAGGGAGGAATTAGTTCCCGGATTTTTCTTATCCACTCGGTGTGCAATGTAATCACTCTGTCCATTCCGCTGCCATTCTCATTTTATACTTATTTTTTAATGTGGCATCTGTCAAGTGGCCCTTTTCACTTCAGCGTTACGTAACACTACGTCTACACTACGTATATACTCTGTCTATACTACGTAAACTTGAGTTTTTCTAACGTGGCGGCTGAGTGTAGTATCTCCAAGATGGAATTCGGCACGACGTTTTGTGTCTTTCTTGGTCCTACCGCACGATGTCACATGATCACGATCGCTTCAAGCAGTGCTGCAGATCAAGCAACTCTAGCGGCAGGACTGAGAATGACTCAAAAGTCGTGCCGAATTCCATCTTGGAGAAACTACCCTCAGCCGCCACATTAGAAAATCTCAAGTTAACTTTCTCGCCTTTATACTTGGGTTTTTCTATCGTGGCATCTGAGGGTATCTGCCGCTAGAGTCGCTTGATCTGCAACACTGCTTGATACGGTGGTGATCATGCGACATTTTGCGGCAGGACCAAGAAAGACGCAAATAGTCGTGCCTTATTCCATCTTGAAGATAATACTCTAAGATGTCTCGTTAAAAAACCCAAGTATAGTAATGCTTACTTAATACTTTTTATTTCAGAATTTCTCTCCGAGTACACGCATCTCAGTCGTCATTAGTTGCAATACTCATTGCAAATGGTAGAATATTTGGTGCGAAATCTAAACCCTCAGCCACCGGGAGCGGTAGCTCAGTGCATCAACTGATGTCACTGCAGCGCCTCTAACCGGGAGGTCCTAGGTTCGAGTCCTGACGGCGGCAGGATTTTCGACACTAGCTCTTCAGCTAGGTCGAATTCAGTCGCTGTCCGGAGGAGATTTCTAGCGGCCGGCTGCTCTGATCGGTAGTTTTCCGTGGTTTCTCCGATCAACACCAGGCGAATGCCGGAGCAGTACCCTACCAAACGGGCCACGGACCGCGCGCGATCTGTCCTTCCTCTTCCTTGTCCTATCCTCTCCCCTTACACACACACTTACACTAACACGCACTACACTACCACATATTCCGGGTGACCGGTCGGGAGCTTAGAGCTTGTCCCGACTGGGGCGGTGCCCCGCTGGTGGGAGAGTCCTGGTTAGCGGGAAACCCCACTAGCCAACGGTAGGTCGGCGCCGGATCTCGCCACCCAGTGGGGGAAGATCACCACCATCTCCCGAGAAAAAACATGCACTACACTAATGGGACTAATGACCAGAGCAGTTGACGCGCCCGGAAACATGAAAAAATAAATCAATCTAAACCCTCAGCCACCACGTTAGAAAAACCCAAGTATAAGCAGCGTGCGAGAAGGTAAAAACGAAACTCCGTGCCCTGGGGTGGGTGTGCTTACGTCGAGCTGGTGCGTGTACTTGACGAGGACGTCGAGGACCGGGTCGCTCTTGTGCGCGAAGAGGACGGCGGGCGCGAGGAGGGCGGCGGCGCGGATCTTGGCGTTGTACTCGGGCCGCTCGGCGCCCAGGATGGTGAACATGGTGGTGCCCATGGAGTGGCCCACGTAGTGCAGCTGCTCCTGACCGCTCACCTCCAGGATGTAGTCGATGGCGGCGGGCAGGTCGTACACGCCCATCTCATGCCAGCTGCAATCATTGGACGTTGTTGGTTTTAAAAAAAATTGTTACGTCTGTATTGACGCAACGCGTTTCCTAGTTCCACAACGAGCGTTGAGCGCCTTAACTTTGGAGTAACCCTTCGTTAGCATTTTATTTTACGTTTAATGTCCAGTCTCAGTCAGTTGTCAAGAGGACCGCCAGGTTCAGCGCGTACGCGCAGCCATGATTGGGAAGGAATAAGGATAGGGTTTAGAACGCTTCACAGGGGTTGAACTAGCCCTTGTGAAGCAGCCAAACATGTTTTGTTGGAAATTCATAAGAGATCGACGGGAGTTGAACCCGGACCTCAGTTGTGAAAGGCTAGCGACTGCGCTATGAGCCACGAGCGAGGTTTATTAACGAACTGCGTCGAACCGACAATTGAACATTCGTATCGTTCGTGAACCGATAATTGAACATTCGTATTAGCCAACAAAAGTTGGCTAATAGCTGTGTAAATTAAGTCTTAAGTCTTAATATGTAAGAAAAGATTTTGCCATACTACATTTATTTTCTGTTTAAAAATGGTTTTGTCGTTAATAATTGTGGTCATAAATTCTCCCGTAAATCCATCGTTTTCCTCTCTCGGACATTTGATTAAGCGCTACTCGAAAACAGGGCGTCCGAATGTCTGTTTTCCTGGACCTATGGGAATCTCGAGTTATTTTCCTCGGTTCGTAATTGACAAAATGAAAGCTTTCTGATCATTGTTGAAGGTTGAGTGAGCTAGTTTGGGTTTCCCCAATCCGTTGTACAGGCGGTCAAAATGTTTATAATCTGAAATTTCAGATAAAATTAAATTGATGTGTTGACATTCTGTGCAATTTAATCTCACGGATCTGAATTATTCTGTTTGGCAATATTTACTAACGGGTATCTGTTCAGCCGGATCTATATGATGTGACGTATATTTAGGCCGTTTGACATTTCAATGTGAAGCAATTTTCACATTTATAACAATGCTTTACAAAGTGCAGAAAGTTCGTACGATTACAGTGGTTTTCTTAAATCAGGCTTAAGCGCAAAGTATTTCCGGATCCACTGGTTGTTCTTGAATTTTTTGTCGATCGTTATAATTCGTACAATTCACAACAATACATTGCTATCCAATAACAAAATAGTTTTTCTTGTTTTTATATTTGGTTTACTTATCTGAATCCTCTCTCAAAATCGAGATCGAATTATGAAACACATGATTTGAAAGAAAATAGCTTGAAATTCGCACAAACGTCAACATTAATATTTGTTATTGCTGTTCCAAAGATGGTAAAGATTGGTGTAGGTGACGAGCAAATACCCGGAGTTTTGTACCCACAAATCGGGATCTGTGTCTGTCTGGATGGAATGGATATGTCAATAAGCTTTCGAGCACATAGTTGGTAAACATATAAAGAGTAAGAATTGTGCGGTTCCAGAATCATTGAGATATTTGAATTTTGAGAATATTGGAGGGTAATTGACATTAACTTCCTATGACGTATTAAAACTTTCCTGGAAAATGGCTGCGTTTTTTCTTTCCTGTGCTCAAATAGACAAAAATGCATTTATAAATGTGGTCTAGTTTCGATTTCATTTAAACCTCAGAAAATTTGTAAAATTCAAAAATTTTTCGAACCTGCCCTACACCTTTAATATTAAAGCCAGATATTTCTTACCCAATGTATTTTATCTCTCAACTCAATTTGAGACCATTAAATGTATGAATTTTTTAAAAGTATGTGTAATTGTTGAGTAATTTGTCGGAAATGGTGTCATTTTACAAACATGCAAGAATTTCTGATAAAAGGCTCCAATGTTTTTGTTTAAAATTCTTGCACGTATATTACCCAAAACGCTGAATTATATGATTGTGATCAATGGCACGTTAAGTATTCATTAAAAAGTTTATGATAATAACAATAATAATAAAATTATAATTTTTTGAAATATTTTTTGTCTTGATTTTAATAAAAAATAAAACAATTTGAGAGACTTATTTCAACTCACCTGAAGTCCCAGAATTTGTTTTTACTGGGGTCTAGGGTCAAATGCCTGCGGGACCATTTGTTTCCTCTAGAGTTTCCTATCCACACGTCATAGCCAGCATCAGCCAAAATGTACCCTGCGAGAAGGAAAGTGAATTAATGTGTTTGAACGCAATATTACTGGAAACTTAATTATCATCATTGTTTTTCTTTCTTCATTTATTTTGAGAGATTGATGGATCGTAAATATTTAATAGGTTCACTGTCATATTAAATAATGAAATCATGATGAAGATGATTATTTAAATCTAAAAATTATTTAATTTATAAATTTATAAAAGGAAAAAGGGAAAGGACAAAAGTTTAGATAAAATATTGTATAATGAGAAATAAAACTTACTTGAAATCGGAAAAGAAATTTAGAGGTATGAACTTAGTATCAAAGAATACCAAAATTCTATTCAACTAACCTGTAGATTATTTCAACTGAATAGAGCTAAGACATTATAAATGCCATATATTTGCACATTTGTGCTTCTGTATGTGGTATCTATGACCACTTAGTTATTCATCTCATTATTTACTCTACCTTATATCAGATATCAAATTTAATAACTTATTTATTGAACATAAAAAATAAAATAAAAATAACTGCATCCCTTCCTCTAAACCACTTCCCTTCATTAACCGGACCAAAGAGCTTAAGAGCTCCGTCTGGTCCGAGTAATAAAAGTTAGACTTTCGAGCGACATTGGCGCTATGGATAGGGATTATCTGAGAGGTTCCACTACAAAGTATGTCTCACCTGGAGAGACATGTCTCAGCAAGGGCAGCTAGGATGTCGCCGAAAGGTGAAAACCGTAATGTAGGACAATTAAAAACAAACGATGCGACTTATGATGTACACTCGACGCACATTTTCTTGAATTTCGCAAATCGCCACTCCCTCTGCCACTTCACGTAGTTGAATTATAAATGAAGGAAACTAGACCGATTTAACATTTGATAACAACAAATATGCACGCTATTTGCTTTGAAGTTATTGTTTGTAAAATAACTTAACTCTCCCCTCGCGTCTAGCAAAATCACAGCTCAAGAAAACATGCTGTTCTACATTTACTGTTTTGAAGCAAAATAAAGGGCCACATCAGCATTTTCTGAGCGAATCAGGGAAACTCGGGGAGTTCGTGACAAATAAGTGTATATTTTAAAATTTCATAACAACATCATTTAAATTCCGCATTAAGATTTAATAAATGATTATACTACCTGATTTAAAATAATCACTGATTTCCTTAGTAACAATTTGTTTGCTAATAATAGAAAAAACTCAGTGGAATTTTACTTTCTAAAAATGATACTTGTAAAATGAACTTACGAATAAGCACAATTATTCATCGACAACGATAAATATAGTGGGATAATTGCTGTGTATTTATAATGAAGTTATATTTTACTTGAAATGCTTCTAATATTAAAGTCATTTAGAAGAATCTCACCACGTATGTTGACTCGTACTAAGGCATGTTTGCGTGCATATACATGGAGGAGAAAAATAAATTAAAACACTTACCGAAGCCCTTCTCTGGACCAGTGACAATCCAATCATCAGAGCTCGACATAAGACCATGCTGCAGGTACAGGGGCTTTGGGTTGGCGGTCTTCGTCACTGAATTTCTGCCGTATGGAATACGGTGGAAAGTGAGGATGTATCCGTCCTCAGTGATGATTTCGTGCGTTTCCGAAGGATACCCATATTTTGAAATTAATTCAGGCTGAAAAATAGAATTTTGATTTGTGTCACAAAAGTTTTGATTTTTCTTTCGGTGCGTTTTTCGATCTTTATAAATACATAAAACAATTATTACTTTTGGTAAGTTTTCCACATAACGTTTGCTTTTGAGTACACTTTTGCAATTAGCAGTTATTTCGCATAAAATATGTAATAAAGTTTCAAAAATTAAATGTTTTCAAAATCCAAGAGAGTTCAACGGAGATTATATTACATATTGCAATAAACGATTTCCAAAAATCAGTACTGTTTTAACTTCTTTCTGAAGTGTGACACCATTCAATTTTAGAGAATTGTAACATTTTTTCTTTCTTTTAGTAAAGGTAAGATAAACATTTTTGCTTTCGGTAACATTTTTATAAGTGCATTATCTAATAAATGTCAGAGGTTTGAGGAAACGATAAACACATTTCTATTTAAGTTCTATTCAAGGGTGTCTCGATGAGAAGCAAAGTGTCGGGCTCCCCTAAAAGTGTTCAGAATTAAAATGATTGTTTTAAAAGGTACTGATAATTATGCTTCAAAATGATATGCATTTTGTGTATTTATTTTAACACTTTTAACAATAAAATACGTAATTTAAAAATATAATATTTTCACTAGGTTTCATTGAGTGTGAATTCAAACTATTTGCATAGAAACTATTTATTCTTGATGCGTTTGGAATAAGTGAGCGCTGGAAAGTGTTTGTGTTTATATACATTTACTCTCCCAAATATCATAATTTTATTTGATAACTATTAGTAGTAGGGATAATGAAGCTTACATTATCAACTTTAATATTTAAAAAATATGTTTTCTACAATATTGTGAAAATTGGTTCTCTTTAATATTTTCGACAGTCCCCGTAGCGTCTATTCTTACTGTGGTGAGAATGGCATCCTCTTCAATGCGTCCGTCTGGTTGGACTTGTTTCGCAAGCTCTTCCAACGCCCTCAGCTTCTGCCGGATTTCCTCTATCCGGGCCCGAAACTGACGGAGGGTCTCCTCGTCCAACTCCTCGGGCTGGCTGTGCGTCGGCAACGCTGCGACGAGCGACAGCCCCACCAGGGCTACCAACAGAAACGCTCTCATGGCGGAATCGCTGGAACGTCAGACTCCCCGCGAATGCGCCGCCCAGCCCTTGTCGCTCGCTTTTGTAGTCGGAATCATCAAGAGAAGTCGCGAATTAGGACAAAGGTTGACTTATCCACTCCTCGCAATCTCCAACGTAGTACAATAGCTGTTTTGCTAAACAATGTGATCGCTTACGCTCTACCTTCTCGATAAGATATAAAAATAGATGGAGAAAACACAAATGTGGTTGGAGGTGTGTGACGTACCCGGGGGAATTTTGTGTTTCTCTGAACACATGATTGTGAGTAATGAAGATGAAATTATTTTGCACAAAATCAACAATTGATTAAGATAAGTTGGTTGCATTACAAAATGGCTTTAGTGAAAGGCGTTACTGATGCACAAGTGGAAGACGAGCATCGCCTCCTCCCGGGATATAACCTACACTTCACTTACGGGGGTAATGACCCAAGTAGTTGAAGAACGCGGAAACTCGTTCTACAACAATCAATCAGTGTATTTAATGGGGTATAATATTGTATTATTTCTGACGTTTTCATAAGAATAATTTCTTTCTACCTGAGATGTTTTTCTGGAAAGTTGAATAAAATGTTCGCCTTTCTCGTTGATTTTGACTAACATGAAATGTACTTTAATACGTAACAAACAACTTTTATCAGCTTCTTAGAATCCGAAATTTGTTTTCCAAAATCCCCCATAACATTGTAAAGTTCGTAGCATCTATCAAAAATTTACTATAAACTCTAACGCTGCCTTCCTAAAAAAAAAAAAAAAAAAAAAAAACTATATTTTCGATTTTCAGATGACACCGATGTCTGCGTTCATGAATGTGAGAGATCGATATTACATCGGTAGAGAGAGAAGAGAAACTAATAATAATAATAACAATATTATTATTGTTAATAATAATAATAATAATAATAATAATAATAATAATAATAATAATAATAATAATAATAATAATAATGTATTTGGCGTTATTCGGTCGGTAGTCCGACTTTCAATACAAGAATAAAAGAACATATACACGCTTGGAAACACAACACTTTGCCAATCATTTACTTCAGACAGGCCACACATTCAATCCACATACAGACATTCACATACTGGAAATAGAAAATCAATATCATACCAGATTAACATTGGAAAACCTCCACATCCATCTCAATAGTAACCTACTGAATGTAAACATAAACTACAACCCCTCTCCTCTGCTAAAATTATTATTTGACACACCCTCACACCACACTCTTCGGGGGTGACACAGCGCAGCACACCGCACCCAGGCCATTAACCCTCCTCCACCCAACAGCCGGTACTTAAGCTGCTAGGCACGCCCGAGCCCGCGTAGTCGTTTTTATGGCTCCCAGACAGCAGGTAAGAAACGGCTCAACTTACTTTTTGTAATTCTCTCTCTCAAAATTGTATATGTATTCATTTCTTTCTTAGATTTAAAAACTACAATATTACTAAAATATCTAACTCTCCGTCCCCTTCTTTCTTTCTTTCTGTAATTCTTCCCTTTCATTTCTTAAGATGTTTTTAAATTATGTAACTCTGCTAATTCTAATTTTGTTTACATTTTTCTTATATAAGAAAACTGATGATGGCTAAGGGTCGTATTTATGAAGCTCTGCCAGCAGAGCTCTTAGGGGCTTGCCATCTGGGAGCTTGCTAGGAGCTCAAGGGGCGACTGGAATTGGCTGGGGACCGTTCATCAATCGCAAAACCGAACACTGGCAGCCTGCTAGGTCTGGCAGGCCCCTGGCAGAGCTTTATGAATACGGGCCTAAGCCATCGAAAGCTGCAATTATTGAAATAAATAGTATTGTTGACAATGACAACGCCTTCATTCATTTCAATTATGTAAATGTCAACTATAACTCACCACTAAACCTATATAGGGTATTTTTGCCTCAACCAGGAATCGAACCCGGCACTACAGCACGGGAAGCTATTATGAACGGAATGCCCATATTATGAACGGACAACCCGTAAACGTTAAGCATTACTATAAACTCAGTACTATGGAAGAGTAACCATCCTAATATAGCTAAGCTTTCAAATTAAATTGCATAGAATCCGTTTTATCGTGAAATATTGATATTTATGTATTTTTCCTTTAATTTAATTTTCATATATTTCGTGCTTTTATTGACCGCCGAAGCTAATGGGTATGGTAACACAATAGCGATTAGAAGCTAGTGAAGCACTAAATCTCAAAAGAAGAAGAACGTTTAAAAAGATCTCATTTGTAGAATTCTTCTTAAGAAACATTATTCGGGCCCAACGTGTTCACCTTCAACTCCTCACCACACCTCATTATTCCCCACCTGTCCCCCAAATATCGTGTTCTTACAGAACTCACCTGTCTCTTCCAAACGTGTGTACTTTCGAGTCTGGAAAACTTGGTTTTAAGAACCTATCAGTCACGCAGTTCCGATTACCGCAGTGTGCTCGCCAAAATTGATGAAAATTAATCTCATAACAACGTGTATATTTTTACAATTACATAATTAGATATTAAATATCCATGAATAAATGTAGAATTAATCTGTTAGTATAATATTTACATTTTAATTAGTGTTCAAACCAAATAGCATACGTATTAATGAAGAGGGATACAACTTATTAGTTCCGTTATAAGTCCAATGAGCTCTTGAAAATTTGCGAGGTTTTCATGAACAGAGGGTTAGAAGCTTGAGCTTGTCCATTGTAAATATCCGTTAACATCAACAAATTCGTTATTTTTTTTAAATTTAATTCAAATTGTCGAATTATGATTAGTCAGATATACTTTACTCGAATGGGCTGTTTAATTTGCTCAGATTTACCTTATCTGAACACTAGCTACTTGACTCGTCATTTTAACAGATAAAATGCAAATCAGCACTTGAAAATGTGATAAATATATTTGAAAATATGTACCAGATTTGTTTCTTCACATTTTCACACTTGGAGGTTTGAAATTAACACAATATTTTACAATAGATCATTATCTCCTACAAACGATTGATTGCGAACTGAAACATTTCACCTTGAACTCGTTTCTACAATGGATTACATTTTGTGAAGGATTCCGCAGAATATGATTCAACTGAAGAACTAATGTAATGTGTAAGTAAGATATATTTATGTGATAAAAACAAAAAGAAATTACTGAAGAGTCACCGTATATCGTGCCAACGTTATCAAAAGAGGACATGATCTCTTAGGCCATATCCCAGAGAGAATGTACGTTTGGATTATCAATATTAGATATCATGTATGGGTTCAAGGGCAGTCATTGTATGTCCTTGTGGGAAATAATTGAAAATACTATTTAATAGAATTATGATACATTCTTATTCTATATTTTGCAGTCTGCTCTGTATTTAAATGATTTGAAAATATACCGAGAAATTCTGAAATTAGGGAATTATTGCTCAAATCTTCACATTGTGTTCGTGAGTTGCCTCTGCCATTCGCTGATTTTAGATTAATGATCTCGATCTCAAACTCTTAATGGATAATGTTAAATAATTATAAAAAGCAACTTTCATTTTCATTTTCAGTATTATAATCGACTAAAGATATTCCTTTATGTGGTTCTTCAACTCTCTCATAAATGTATGACTAACGGGTGGATTTTAATGAAATGTAACTGTTTTCTTTTCACTTTAGAACGATGACTTTTAGTATTGGCATTCATTTTATGTTATGACGAAAGACAATGAACAATTTTTATGTGATTTTTCCCCTTTTTCTTGAATTTCGACTAATAAGTCATTTTTTACATTTCTTAGGCATTTTAAAGCATTTTCGCGGATTTCATCGATTTTAATATCATTTTAATGGTACTTCCTTCAAATAATATCTACGAGATGCAACAAATGCCTGTGAAGAGTAGTCTATTTAATTTCTTCGCTCAAAAACTGTAATGTTAGCGGTTGGGAGTAGTATGTAATCTAAGATTTTTGTGACGTCTTCAGCACCATTGTCGGTTCGGCGGATTTCATGGGAACTAAAGACAAAGATTTTCTGGTCCAGTCCAAACCAAAGTTTACAAACTGAGTTCATTTGATTGAAAGGTTACATCAGTAACATTTTCAACAGCTAGTATTGCATCAATATTCATTTATTTTACGTTAAAAACAATTAAAACTGTGTGTTGTGTAAAAACGTGTTGTTCATTTGAATTAGTTTTGATCACATTTTGTAGGTAACTTATCTTTGCTTCTAGGGCATTTTAAAAATATTTTAAGAGCATTTTAGTCATCATTTTGGTGATGTAGGTCATCGAAATCCACCCCCATTCATGATCAACGTCCGCAGTTCGGATATTGTGTTCAATCTGATTGATGGAAGAGAATATATTTTCAGAAAATGCCGAAGTCTATTACTATAACACTCGACGTAGAAATCATATTCATCAGGTGACAGTATCAACAGCTCATTACAAAAAACATACATTACATACAATACATGTACATTATTTTACCACACTTTGCCACATGACATTTGTAATAGTCTCCCCCGTCTCTTTCCGCCCTCCTTTGATACCGTGACGCCTCACGTCGCGGCGCCAATGTAACAATATACTACTTCTAATCAAACACGATGGCCCACGCTAGTGCGCCACTATAATATTCTCTTACAAAACCTCACGACGATTGTAACCTTTTCCTCGTCACGCGCACTATCCTGCCCTGCCCTAGCTCTGAATTATAATTGGGTGCCACATTAGCGATTGCCCGTACCTCTGCTAGCTCCTACTATTGTTTATTTCTTACCGTGTCGTAGTCCGCGCGCTCACTCCATACGGAGTTGAAGGAAGGGTCCGTTTCGTTCGTGCCTGGGTCAACATTCATACCACTACAGAATAAAAAGACATGGAATCACGGCAATTATGAGCCATTGGGATGCTCATGCATTTAATTTAGGATTTTTTTTTCGCTGATATCCCTTTTCATTAACACAATCTGCCCCTCCGACTTACGAAACATAACAATACGAATATATAAACACACAGAAAAAAAATAAACATACATACTGAAATTACAATACAAAGAAAAATCTCATCCATCCATCAGAATGCGCATTCTGTTGTGACCTTCCTTATTATCCTTAGCCTAATAGCATAACTTGGTCTTCGACAGAACTTCTTTTCTTTTTTTTGAATGGAGCGTAAACAAACCAAAAAAAATACAGTTATTGCACAATTCGTGCCACTTCCCTTTTTTGCAGCGATGTCACCTTCCGTCAGTGCCCGTCGCTGGTAGTTGTCACGTGCATTATTTACGCACGCAGTCCCCCGTTCAGCTGCCGCCAGATCCTCGATGCACTCCCCCCGTTTAAAGTTTGCCAATGCATCCACAAGTATTGTTTTTTTTGCCTGAATCGCGTCTTCCCTGAATGTTATTTCTATATCTCGCGATATATATATATATATATATATATATATATATATATATATATATATATATATATATATATCTTTCGCGACGCTCCTATTTCCTGACACCTAATTTGCGTAAATATTGTCTATGCGGATTTTTTTCGTGAATTTCTAAATGAATTTAAATAAATTTTCGATACACTCAGTCTCAACAATTGTTTTTATGCAACCAAAATAACTTAATAACGTTTTACACGACACTTCCGCAAAAATTTTCAAAAACTTAACACAACATAAAAACGCGTGCGATCATCCTCAGATCCGAACTCATTCTGTCTGTAACCCAGTTTGCATTGTTGGTCCACACAATCCAAGTGACTGTCTTTTTTCCAAACATATGCCCATCACCATAATAAATGTTCGAAAATGTTTACATTTTTCACTGTTTTGGGGCATCTTGCGTCTTACTCTCTCTTTCACAGTTTTATTAACTTTTGGTTTGTAATTATCACATTACCGAATTCCCCTTTCCCGTTTTCCTTTTTCCAAAAACCTTTATTTTCCGTCTTCCCCACTCGTGATGACGTCACTTACATCTTCGGTCGCTCTTTTAATTCTTTCTTAGCTCGCTATGCTATGGAACTGGATACTGATTTATTAAAGCCTTACATAAATTTCCCCCCCCCCCGCGCCGTAACTAATTTTGCCCTGATCTAAATATTTTTCCCTATAATTTCTGTAAGTTTGGCCAAAATCCACCCAGGCATTCACTGGATATTCAATAAAACTCGTTTTGTTGTATACTTTCAGAGGTACAACAATGGTCACCATGTCTTCAACTTCGCCGTTATGCATGCAATTTATACCATTTATAATATTTACGGAACCCGTGGCTCGAATAACGTGATTCTTGGTTCAAAATGTTCCTAAATTTGGGTTCTATTCACTGTTCACAATGCCTATTGCCCCCCCTTTTGTTTTCTTTACTTTCCTAATAATTATTATTACGCGGCGCTGTCGTCTATTGTTTCTTTCATTATTGGCTCCTCTTTGCTTATGTAGAAGTTCCTTGTCCCACGCATTCTTGCGGGCTAGTCTCACAAATCATTACACATTAAACGATTAAATTCAATAGAAAAGTTTAAATCCCAAGTGAAATCGTTTCTGCTGCATAACTGTTTCTATACAATTAGAGACTATACTGAGCATCACAAGAAAAGTAACATTAATTTTAACAATGATACATAATGCATTAATTACCATTTGGACTGTATAAATGAGTATAAACAACCTGTAACAACTATTGTAACACAGCTTCCGGGTCAATGACCCCATCTCGATCAGGTTTTTCGTTCAGTTTCCCTGATCCATTGAGCAAATGCTGAGATGGCCCCTTGTTTTGCTTCTGGACATAAATGTAACTTCATTTTCTGTGCACGTCTTCTAGAATTCAGTGGGAAATACAATTATTCAAATTATCGTTTCCATGTTGTCGCGGCAGGAAGTAATAAGAGCCAAAATTTATTGCTTATTTATCCTTGAAAATAGATTTTATTACATGAGAGTTTTTTTGTTTTTTTTTCTCCCTTTCAAAATTCAAAATTTAAGTAGTATATGACTTAGTGTAGGGATCACAGAATTTTGAAAATGTGCACACAATTCACTTTTCCCCATAGCACGTCATACGCAGTTTTTTAACTGTTTTTTTGACGTAAAATAAATAAATAAATAAATAAATAAATCCATTTTCGGCAAAATCCTGTGTGCTGTTCGTTCACTGATAGATAGACGGAGAGAAAAATTGAAAA
Organism: Teleogryllus occipitalis; assembly: GCA_011170035.1. Taxonomy (NCBI): domain Eukaryota; kingdom Metazoa; phylum Arthropoda; class Insecta; order Orthoptera; family Gryllidae; genus Teleogryllus; species Teleogryllus occipitalis. The sequence continues at coordinate 45,011 of BLKR01002092.1, read as the reverse complement.
AAAAGAGAAGAGGAGAGAAAGAGAGAAAGAGAAAGAGAGAGAGAAAGGAGAGTGAGTGAGTGAGTGAGAGAGAGAGAGAGAGAGAGAGAGAGAGAGAGAGAGAGAGAGAGAGAGAGAAGACCATTGAGGAACACCAAACTTGTATTTTCGGCAAAACTTCAATATCTATATATTACAGCATTGCATAACTTGTATATGGGAAAGTAAAAGTAGTACAAGTAGAAATATTAATGAAGATAATGTTATATTTTATTTTCAAGCAATTTATAATTTAATAAATTTAAATTGAAAGTAATGCATACATTAATTACCATAAATTCAACAAAAAAGGCGGTTATGTGAATTTAGAGAAATGCTCTTCATTAAATATTTTCTCAAGCCGCGACAGGGACGAACAGGCGGCCAACCGGAAGACACAACGAACCTTTTTTCTAGAGATTTTTCCAGCCGATAGCTGTCTACCCTTTACATCCTGATGGGACGCATATCCGACCTTATACTAGACACCAACCACTTGCGGGTTCCTCTGATTTGGGGTCAGCAGAACGCGAGGTGACAACACATACGTGAGAGACAAGGGACAAACAACCATGCCCAAAGCGGGACGCGAACCTCCGACCCTTCGGATCATGGCGCTGAGTTGGTACCCGCACTTAGCCACGTCGGCCATGTTTTGCAAGGAAAAACACGAAAATTGTTTCACGAGAACTGAAAATTATGTAATGCTTAATATTACATTTTCATTCAGTTTCAATATTTTCACATTATTTTTTTCATTTTTGGATGATGTCCTTTGGTCATTCATAATTTGTCCATAAATAGGAATAACAATATGATTACTTCGCTAATCATTTGGGACTGATTAATGGCAATTTATAAATTAGTTTTATGTTAATATTTTCATTACTAAACGATATAGATTGATATATGTGCGAACTTCTATTAGAACTTGAACATAGTTTTGAAAAAAGAAACGCAATTTTTCTTTTTTCCTCGTCATATTTACGGAAAAGTATTCTACATTATCTCTGCCACTACAGTTCGATTCTGAACCAATTCCGTGGTTCTCTTTTTAAATTCAACTCGAAATACCTTGGAGTTAAACTGGATAAGAAAACTACATGAAAGAAACATGTGTCTTCGAAAATAATTGAAGGTAATGGAAGACGAGTAATCCTTCGTTCGATTGTCAATAGACACTAGGAATCCTTCTTCTGATTATCAATAGGCGATCTTTTATCAAATCTTATTCCGCCCAGTTAATTAATGTGAAAGCACCCTTCGACTACAAATTTCTTTGCCCGTTTTGATAACCATGTATACGCCCGTTTGGATAACCGTTGCTTCAAGGACAAACGAGGGATTCCAAATTTTTCGAAATAACTTTCTGCAGGTTGTAGTAAATGCCCCCTCGTTCATACCAAAGAATCAAAAGCGATCTTTCTATAAAATCTATAGCAGTTCACATCACTAAATTAACATATACATTCTATTTCAATCCTCTCCATGTGTCTGACCGGGAGAAGTGGATTAGGGCATCAGATATCACTGCAGTGCCTCTGACTGAGAGGTCCTAGGTTTAAATCCGGGTGGAGGCAGGATTTTCGACACTAGCTTGTCAGCTAGGTCAAGTTCAGTTGCTGTCTGGAGGAGAATTCTAGCGGATGGCTGCCCTGATCGGTAGTTTTCCGTGGTTTTTCTTATCAACACCAGGCGAATGCCGGAGCAATTCCCAATCAAACAGGCCATGGACCGCCCGAGATCTTTCCTTCCTCTTCCTTGTCCTATCTTCACCCCTTACTTTCACACACACTACACACGACGACCTCATGCATCACACGAAAACACAGGGTGACCGGTCGGGAGCTTAGAGCGTGTCCCGGCCCGGGGCGGTGTCCCGCAGGTGGAAGAATACCCAGTAGTCGACAGATAGGTCGGCTCCGAATCTCACCTTCTAGTGGAGGAAAATCATCGTCACCTCCTGAGGAAACCGCGTGTACTACACTTACGGGACTAACAAGTTTAGCTGTTGACGCGCCCGGAATCATCAATCAATCAATCCATGTGTCTGGCGGAAGCTTCTAAAGCTTTGACGTTTATAATCCATCCCTTCTGTGCAAATGCAATCGTTTCCCCCCGTATTCTTTAACTTGCACGTCTTTCTTAGTCCCACGTGCGTTTGAACTGCTTTTTGCGTTACATACATTCAAAAATAAACCGTTTTTCAGAAATGAGAAAACGTCTTAACTTCGACATCTACATAATATCCCTTCAAATCAATTAAGACCTGTCCAACCTCAATCTAGAACTACACGAATGTATTTAATAGGAAGGGGTCCATACGCGTCTCTTTTCTAAAAATAATTACTGTAAAATTAAATTACTCGTTTCAGCAACTATATCTACATGGCTGAAAGTTGTATTTTTTCTCATGCTTTCGATAGAACAAGAAATTGCATTATTCGATTTTCAGTTCTGATGAAATTGTTGTGCGAGCTTGAAGGTCACTTTGTGACGTGAATGTCTCCTCTTTCCTTCCTCCCTCTCCCCCCTTCCTTCCACCCCTCTCCGCAACTCTAGCTTGTGAAAACGTCGCCCCGACGCTGGCTCTGTTTCAGACGTCCGGACGCAGTTTTAGAGGGAAGTTGATCTGTGAACACGACGGCGGACAAAGCGTCTGGTTTGTGAGGTATGTCTTTTCCAATTATTTAGTATTTATTGCGATTAAAAACATTGTATTTACGCAATGAAGTGAATGTTATAGTAACATAAGTTGAATTATGCAGTCGGGTACGCAGTTGGGGCCAGAAGTACGTAAAACGTACTAACCCTGGAAAGTTCTTTTTCGAACAATTGTCTTGTTGAAAGTGTTACCTCCATGGCGCTATCAGAATAATTTTTTACTAAAGTTTAAATAATTTGTATACAAACGATTTATTTTGTTATTTGCGCCTTCGAATGATATTTCTAGCACGTATTCAATTAAGAACGTAGAATATTCACAGTGCAATTATAGAGAGAACTCGTTCAAACGTGAAGTTAGGAGGTTCAAAACTGGATAAAAAACATTACACAACATTTGAAATGAACCTGAGAATTACGACTAAAACTATTGAACTCGACCAAATTTCTTGATACCTTTCTGAGTGATAACTGGCTCTGAAACATTGAGGACAACAGAAGGGTACTGATAGTAATCAAGTTACAAAACTAACTCTCTGTACTTCAAACAGTTAATGTAGTTTTGGACAATTTGATTGAAAGAACGTTTGAGAATATTTAAGACCAGTTTTGTAAATCATCATTGGGATGTAATTTGCAAACTAAATCGTGTGAAGTAAGGAAATATGAGCTTTTGTCCCTTATCGTACTCAACGTGAGGAAATTGGTTCCACAATCGAAATATTGTGACCGAGATGGAGTCTTATACCTTCATAATACGATATAAGAGAATTTCTCATACCATGCCTAATATTTTTGGGATCCAGTTGATGCTTTGCTCCGCTACAAATTCTTCTCATCTGTACTGATCTATATTGAATGCAACACAAACGTCCGAATCCGAAAGTGTATTTTACAATACTTATTTCGAAATTCCTAACTCTCACTATTATGTGAATTTATTAAATAACTAAGTCCATTCTAAACAGAGAACTTCTAGAACGCATTGATATATTCATTTGAGCTATTATATATATTCTTCTATTCCCAATTCTCAATGCGTAAAAGTTTGGCACAATTTCCAATAATTTAAGTGGTTACACAATTTTGAAAATCTACCAATTTTCTGTTAATTTGGTTTTAATTGCTTTCTAACATTAATTAGTCTGCTTGGAAATGCCTAACAGGAAAGAAAAATACGAAGTACAGGCATAGCCTCGTAAAAGCTGCTTATTACGGTCAGAATAACAGGCAGTGACCTACTGTTTATCTTCGCCCTGACTTCTGTCTTTGGAGCTGTAACATCAGAGTACTCGCAGTAGTTAGACACGTTCTATTTACGGAGTGACTCCCTAATGTGAAAATTATATATGCTCATACGACCAAAGATTTAATGTACCCCCGAGATGAATACGTAAATAATGAGTTTCAAATATTTTTATATGGCTGAACTTGTTTGGCATTTTTTATTTTTTGAAATATTTTTTATTTTACATTTCAAATAGTTACTAGAACGTGGCATAAAAACCAATTTTTGAAAAAAATAATCAAATTTATAGTAAACAATTCCAAAACGAGGAAGAAACTAAACTATCTACAAATAGATACTACGATATTCTGTGTTGACAATCTTGTTAGAATATGCTCCGAAATTCCAGTTAAATGGTCAACTGGTCACGTTCCCCATAAAAGAATATCTTGTAACCATGGGAATACGCGTATCTCAGCTAAGAACCAGAACAGATCCGTGAGATCATGGGCGATAGATCACGTGGTGTAGTTTCACCCATCTATATATATAAAAGAAAGTCGTGTTAGTTACACTATTTATAACTCAAGAACGGCTGTACTGATTTGGCTGAAAATTGGTGAGCAGGAAGCTTAGAGCCAGGAGACGGACATAGGATACTGTTTATCCCGTTCGACAGCGTTACTGTGTGAGAACGCACGTTTTCGCACGTTTTCGCGTGATTTCGCATGTTTTCGCGTGAAGGTACTTAACTGAAGAGTGCAACCTATGCACCAAAATACAGGAACACTAATGAATGATTAATCTACTTAAATTGTTTATTAGAAAATACAAATAAAAAAATTAACTTAATAAATTCCAAAATCTGCTTATTTATTGCCTTTAACAGCCGGTCCCTATGATTACAGCTTTGTATTTCTCTCTTAAACAAAAATCAATTAAAAAAACGCTCTGCTACGTAATAGATTTTTTAATTATCTATTTAATATCAGAGCGTTTTTTTAAAATTATTCTTTGTTTGAGAGAAAAACACAAATCTGCAGTTTCTCACAGTGAGTGCGAAGCGAGAAAAATATGGGACCGGCTGTTAAGGCGGAACAGAGTTCGCCGGGTCAGCTAGTTATGTCCTAAAGATGAAAGGAGGGGCAGGATAAAGGAAGGAAGGATTGCGCGCGTCTTATGGACGTTGTTGAAGGAAATTATTGATATAGTCTCCCAAATTTAAAATCTGCCAATTTCCGATTACTCCTGGTTGTAATATCGCTTTATAACCTGTAAATAATTCGACGTTCCCTTAATATAATAAGAGGAAAACACAGGAACAATCGATCAGAGAATTTGGCCCTTTGAGTAAATCAAAATGTTATGAATTTTTTTTCTAATCCCGTTATATAATGCTGTCATTTGATGGCTGCAACCAGTTGCATAATGATACTCTTTACGTTACAGATTTCATTACAATGCAGGTTCTTGACTAATCACAGACAAGTTTACAAACCAGGTTTTGACACTTAACTAATCATTGAGAATCGTTCTAGTAAATGTTTTGTTCAAAAATTGCACTTGAAATTATATAATGCTTTTCAGTTTTAATTTCTTGTATTAATTGTATTTTCTCGTGGAATATTATTTAAAATTAATTGGATCGTAATTTCACTTCGATCCTATTTGACTAGCGCAGTTCTGCCCCGCAGGCGGACCGGTAACCACAGCCACCTGCGGCAGAATGGGAGGGGAGGGTAGGGATCTGTCCGCTAGGTGGCCTTGGGTGAATCCTGCAGGTCTACTGCCACGAAACGATTGAATGTAAAAGTTTAACTTATAAAAGTCGTAGAAAAAGTACCGTTTGAAACTCGATGTAATGGGTATTAATACACTCGTGTGAAGTTTACGATACTCGCTCGTTCCTCGCTCGTCTCGTAATATCACACTCGTGTGTTAATACCCATCATTACATCATCGCTTCATAATGTAATAATTTCTTTTCTAACTCGGTAGTTTAAGATAATTCAATAAAAACTGCATTTAACAAAGATGAACCGTTAAGAATGAGATTGACGGAATATCCTGTTTACTACTCTCGCAAGGAAATTTTAATTTAACTGTACATCACTATAAGCTTGTCATTTAGTTTCCATAGCTTTTATCCGCCCCTTTCTGAACTCGCATGCTGTTGTCGCTGGACGAATCGATGGAAAATTTATTACTCGTCTCTTTTCTTGACAGATGCGGGTGGTGTTGGCGCGGAGCTTTCAAATAGCAGATATGCTTCAATTTGAAGTAATAATTTGAGGTCCTATTGGGGTAAGAATTTTAAAGTATTTCTATATAGTAAGTCAATATTATGAGTTTTCGCGTACTCGTTATGTACTGCGAAATTCTTTACTATATTTTGTTTTCAAAAGGTGTTGAATTGCTCATTTTTTCCCAAGATTGTCAGCATGGAATTACTTATGTAAAGGATAATACATTTTTCAAACGCTACCTTATTTTCTCTTGGATACCGCATCATACAAACTCATGCCACCAAAGTTAGCAATTGTTAATTTAATAGCATATTCTTGGAAAACTAAACCCACCTTCCAGTCATATTACAGTTTTGACACGTCATTTCATAAACTAGTCTTCATATTCTTCTGGCCATTTTCAAAGCATGGTCTGAGAATATTAGAAAACGAGTACATTTTATGAAAATGTTCTAGCGCCAAAAGTGTGGCTTAGTTTAACATCTCGGTACAATAAGTTGAACCATCTGTTTGTGTTTATATTTTGTGTAACTGTATTTTCTTGATGAGATATTTTTTGATGTACTAAATTTACCCGGCCCAAAATCGATGCGACGGGTTGTGATGACCGCGAATAACGATCTCATAAAATAAATTCCACATAGTAAGTTAACAATGTTTGCAATTGCTCGTATGTAAGGCTTCACTGGAAAAGCGGTTGGCAAGAGGCCCATTACGCGGCATTTGAAAACTTGAGAGCGTTCGGAAATCATAAGCATGAGGTCACCGGTTGCGAAAAGAGAAAATAATTCTTTTCTTTTGCTGCTATTTGTATCGCCTGGCAGAGGCACTCGGATTGGTCAATCCACCTAGAAGTCTTGACTGTAAGCAAAGATCGGAGTCGTGAAGCCGGGAGCCCCCTTCTCCCATCGGCCGACGAGTAGCGAAAGGAATGACATGGTCATAAGTTTCAGGAAAACACAATAGGGAAATCATGTTGCAAACACGACATTCATATTTTGCATTGAGAATTTCAAGGATATTAGATAATTCAAATGTTATCACATGCAAATGCTCCTTCACGTTACTCTGAAAGAAGCAATTGCAACTTTTCCACTAAACCTCAAAATGAAAATGCCCTTGGCGAACTTCTTAAATTGTGTTTTTAAATACAGGTCGAGTGCAAAAAATAAAATAGCGTTGAACGTCCAATGTACTCGAATTGTAAGTGTTGTAAATTTGGTGTCAGTTTCCAAAGAATAAAATAATTCTTAAAATTCTTCTTCGATAAAGATTTGTTGAAGACTGGAATTCGAAGTATTAGGTACGAAAAATTCATGTTGCTTATAGGAAAATATAATTTAATTTTAAGTATTCCAGCGTTCTCGCTCAAGTAACATTATCAGAATATACTTCAAGGTCTGTGTATGTGATGACATTGCAGTTTGTTTGAAATTGAGGGATTTTTTTGTGCATATTTTTGCGAAAAACATAAACTAGTACTTTTAGCGCTTAGATTCTTTGAAATGTCTAGTCTTAAATTGCATTTGGGAATGTAAAGGGAATTTAATAATTTTATCTCTCTTCGTAAAATATTTGTAGATAGAAAATCTTTAGCTGAAAAATGGTTTGATCACTTTATAGATCTACTAAAGCGTATGAGAAAAATGATAACTCTTTATCCTTGGAGTAATTGAGTTTTTCCTTAGTAATTGACATAGTTAAAAAAGAGAGGAAGTTTTAAAATGGTTTTGACAAAAAAGAGATAATACATTTTATAATTAAATGCCATTTTTCATGACAGTTGCATTAAGACTATCATACATTTTGAAGAATCGTGAGAAAAACAGAAGAAAAAAGTGTTTTGAGTACTGTCACTTGATTCTCTGATTGAATAGAGACCACCTATCTTCCGAAATTGAAAATATCATATACGTTGCAGACATGATCAAGGTTTAAGCTTGTGAGTGATTACTCATGTCAGTCGATTAATAACCAATGAGGTCTTGGAAGTCAACGTATCGATTTCACGACCTTTCGGTGGTACAAGTGTCAAGTTTATAAACGAGGCACACTGCTTTTTCTTGAGAGTCTACATTGTGATGTAGATGAACGCTTTAAATGAAGTATATTCTTTACGCTTGAAATGCTGCGTGTTTCAATCAGACGTACATGACTGCTGCTATTTTGGATATTTGCTTTAGTGTATGTTAGTGGCTAGTTCACTCTGAGATGTCCTGCCACTCTGTTAGTTCACTCTGTTATGTCCTAAGAAGACGAAAACGATATGGAAATTGTGTTCTGTGTCTCAGAAACGCGTTTCAGATTATCTTAAATTTAGAATTGTACTGTAAAATTCTAATTATACCAACTGCGTGCAGACATTTCACGTGTTAGAACCTATTTATGAGTAGTGTTCTATAAAGAATGGAAAATAAGTATAAGAACCACAATTTCGTTACCATGGAGTTTCTTTTATATAAATTGGCCAGAAAGACCTTCGCCTTTTACCTGCTACATTGCTGCTCTATATTCGGATCCTCTTTGAGGCTTAGTGAGGAACAGGGTACACATCAGTTAACAAGTGCGTTGGTAAGTTTGTTCTAAGGCGCTTAGATTGTATTTATATTTGTATGGGATATTTCCGACTATATATAGAATAAGAGTATAGAATAATAGAAAGCATATTTCAGTGTGTAATACATATTTAAATATATTCTGTATTAATAAATTATACAAATTAGGGGTACTTCATCAAGGCTTGGCTTTTCTTTCTTCATTTTGAAAAGTTATAATACAATACTTATTACAATATTGGTATTTGTGTGGAGTGGTTTGCGAAATTATTATATTCTCTAGAACAATATCACATATTTTGTAAAAGAAAAATTGCCGATGAAAGGTTTTGTTTCATAACCCCAATTTACTTTGAGAAATTAGTATTTTGTGAGACTACTTCAGCAGCAACAAGTGCAACGATTCTTCTTGGCATATTTTTTTAATTCTCTTTCTGCTTATTTACAATCTGTTTTTATTCAAATATACAGTAAATGCGATAAATACAAAATATCATTTAAGAACTGTAATTAGACATTATTACGTGTACCGTTTGAACCGGAAGGGTAAATCCAGAATATGATGCCTTTGAAGACGTTGTACTTCCTTACTATTGTCCAGTAAGTTAATGGCTGATGGATCTGGATGACTGTTTAGCCATTTTTGGTACGTAGTGCTGTGCTGGATGATTTTTTCATAAATCATTGGTATCTGTAGGTCCCGCTGTAGATTGTAATTTCTCATGTACCATGGTGCATTGACTAACCTTCTAATATATTTTGACTCGAACCTTCTGAGAATTTCTATGTTGGATTTGCTGGCTGTTCCCCAAAGTTGAATACCGTAGCTCCAAATTGGCCTGATAATTGCCTTGTAGAGATGTACCTTGTTGTTCAAAGACAGATTTGAGTGGCGATTGATAAGCCATGATATTTCAAAGAATTTGATTTGTGCTTCTTTCCTTTTTACAGTTATGATTCCTCCATGTTAAACTTTTGTCCATATGGAATCCTATGTATTTAACACAAGTTGTGGTAAATAAACATTTAGTTGGACTTTTAGGCTTTTTTTGGAGATGGTAAACGTAATGTTTTTAGATTTGGAAGCGTTTACTTGAAGTCGCCACTTTTGCCACCAATACTTTAGTTGGTGCAGGTGCTCTTGAATGTTTGATGAAGCTTTATTTAGGCCTTCGTGCGTTGCTAGAATGGCTGTATCATCAGCAAAAGTTGCAGTCATAGTATTTGCATTGCTTGGTAGATCATATGTATACACAAGATATAAAATAGAATCAAGCACACTGCCTTGTGGTACTCCTGATTTATTAGAATGGATGGACGAAAGTTATTCTTGGTATTTGATCTGGAAGTAGCGATTAGATCGGTATAATTTCATCAAGAGGTAATACTGATATGGCAAAGTCGATTTAATTTTATGCAAAAGTCCTTCATGCCAGACTTTGTCGAAAGCCTGTTGTATATCGTGAAACACTGCAGCACAGTAGCGTTTTGACTCGAAGCTTTGAGTAATAACTTCAAACAACTCGGTGTGCTTGTTCAACTGTTGAGTGTTCTCTAAATCCAAACTGATGTTCTGGTATTATTTCTTTAAGTAGAGGTTTTAGTCGTTGAAGTAGGAATTTTTTCGAATACTTTTGATAAAACTGGAAGCAGGCTTATAGGGCGATAAGATGTTACTTGGTTAGATGGTTTCCCTGGCTTAGGTATCGCTATGATCTGAGTTATTTTTCATTGACCCGGGAAATGATTGTATTGAAGGATTGCATTGAAGAGCGAGATGATACATTCGATAATCTTCTGAGGTAGTTCCTGCAGGACTTTCCCTATGATAAAATCGTAACCTGGATTTTTATTAGGATTGATAAAGCGTTGAATTGTTTTTTTTAGTTTCGTTGGAGGAAAAAGATTGTATTGGGAGTGATAATTGGCAGGGAGCGTCATTATATTGAAGTATTTCTTCATATGCATTGTTCTGTGAAGCCACTGGTTCAAATACAGAAGAGAATCGTTCAGCAAATCGTTCACTTTTTTCTACTGCACTTCTTGCCCAAGTCCCGTCTTTCTTTCTTATTGGTGGTACGTTAATTTTTGGACGTTTAATTTTATTAGTAGCTTTCCAAAGTGAATAGTTTGTTGCAGCAGTTGTTGTTGTTAGAAATTGTACTTGTGCAAATGATAAATTTCGTTGCTGTTTCAATAGTTGTTTCAGCTCACTGGTAGCTCTATTTAAATTAGCTTTGTCTTCTGGGTGTCTGGTTGTCATCCATATTCGTCGCAAACGGCGTTTCTCTTTTATTTTTTCTCTCGTGTTCACGGGGATTGTCGATTGCTTACTATGTATTGTTTCAGACGTTGAATCCCATTCGGCCTGTTAAATACAGTTTGTCAAGTATTCAGTGGCTTCATCAATATCTTCTGAGTTTCTCAGTGGTACGTTTGCTGAAAGGTTGCTATCCAAAATTTTACGCAATTCGTTCCAGTCTGTGAAATTGTTGTAAAGTCTTTGTGGCGTAGGATATTGTATTACCTCAGAGTTAATAGTCAGAATTGCAGGACAGTGACCTGATGACATGTCGTAGTTTTGTTCTACTCGGATTTTGTCTGTAGATATACCTTTTAATTATGTAAAAATCTAGGAGGTCCGGGATTTTGTTTTTATCGGTGAGCCAGTAAGTCGGTTCTCCAGTAGACACTACAGTAAGGTTATTTCGGAGAACACAGTTATATAATCGCCTGCCTTTTGGTGAGTTAAGTCTTGAGCCCAGCATGTCGGCGTCAGGCTGTTGTGACTGGGAAGTAGTGTGTTGCCTCGATTGTTCCAAAAGTTGTACTTGACATTGGGATTCTTGAAGCTCTTGCAGCAATTGCTGTATTTGACACTGGTACTGTTCGATGAGTAGATGTTATTGCTGATGATATTCTGCCAGATGCACGTCAAGATCTGGCACGTTGCAATGTTGATTTTCTGCCATCACAGTCCCCGCTACCGGGGCCGGGGCCGGGGCCGGGGCCGGGGCCGGGGCCGGGGCCGAGCCGAGGCCAGGATCAGCCAGGACGAACGAAACCCGAGTCTGGCTTTGAATGTTTATTGAACTTGCCGTTAAAATTCAGTGCTTTCTTCTGTGATGACAATTATATATACTTTAAGTTCTTCGACCGCACAATCACTATTGCGAACTTATCGCGATCATTCGTTATCGAATTTAGTTTTAACACCGAGAAGCAAAAACAATAGTGCGAATACGATTTGCGGCGGAGCTCCGCTAGTCGGTACGCACCGCACGGCGTCTCGTGCTGAACTTTGGTATATTGAAATGTATTTCCTTGTTAATTCTTCCAAGACAGGGCATTCCCAAAGCACATTTACAAAATCAATATGAATCTTATAATTATAAATGCTTTCTTATTTGATTACTTCAGACTTGCAAAAGTTTTCAATTGGATTTTGTTCGAGGAGATTCGGAAGCAGATCAACATTAATTTCTTAGGTGTGTTGAAAAGTTGTTACGATTTTGCCTTGTACAGAATGGTACAGACTCATGCATAAATGTAAAATCTTTGTTTGGGAACCATTCTGCTACTTGTGAAAGAAGTTCATACCACATTTCATACTAACTCATTTTGATCACCGGGAGCGGTGGCTCAGTGCATCATCTGATGTCACTGAAGTTCCTCTGACAGCGAGGACCTAGGTTCGAGTCCCGGTGGCGGCAGGATTTTCGATACTAGCTTTTCAGCCAGGTCGAATTCAGTCGCGGTCTGGAGGAGAAAAATTCTAGCAGCCGGCTGCTCTGATCGGTACTTTTTCATGGTTTCTCCAATCAACACCAAGCGAATGTCGGAGCAGTACCGTAACAAACGGGCCAAGGACCGCGCGCGATCTTTCCTTCCTCTTCCTTGTACTCTCACCCTTTACATACACACACACACTAACATGCACTACACTACCACACATGCCAGGAGACCGGTTGGGGACTTAGAACTTGTCCCAGCTGGGGCGGTGCCACGCTAGTGGGATATATCTGGTTGGGGGAAAACCCCGCTAGTCGACGGTAGGTCGGCTCCGGATCTCACCATCCAGTGGAGGAAGATCACCGCCACCGCCCGATAAAAACATGCACTACACTTACGGGGCTAATGACCTCGTTAATAGACGCGCCCGTGATCAGTGAATCAATCATTTTGATTGCTCCGCATCGTGCCTTGCTCAACACACACCGATTATACAGATCGGTCAAGTAATTTTAGGATCTCCTACAGTTTTTGAATGGTTGAATTTATTGCAATGCAGTTTTTACAGAAGTGCTTGAGGGAATGGGGCAAAATGATACATTATTCATTTCTGTTTCTATTTAATTTCTATTTTATTTTACGAGATATTGAGGTAACTGTTTTTTTCTATGGAATTATATATATTTTTTAGTCTGTCATGACGAGCGTAAAAGGACAAATCCAATGATATGCATATTGTAATATGTTAGATAAGCAATTTTTTTAATAATTTTGATTTTGCTAAACTTTCCTTCCCTGAGCGCGCGTTAGCTGGAAGAGCGCTGCATGTCCTTGTGTGGCGGACTGTTACATTAAAAATACCCGTTAAACACGTATAGCAAAAAAATGCTTATCCATCATATGGCAATATGCACATCATTAGATTCGTCTTTTTCGCATGATATCACATGATATGGTCGCATGATAGACTAAAAATATATGTGTACTTCCATTTAAAACAAGTTAACTCAATATCTCGTAAAATACAAGTGATAAATCAAATGATTGATTGATTGATTGACATGCATCAATCAGCCCCATTCCCTTATGCATTTCCTTGAAAATTTCATTGCAGTAACTCTAACCGTTCAAAAACTCCCGGAGGTGCTTAAGTTACGTGACTCATCCGGTATAACATCCCTTGATGCCGGTCACAGGCCGTACCATTATGCAGATATGATATTTTACCCTTTCCAGAACACATTCTTCAATGTATTGCTCATTGGTGCTGCGTCGAGCAAACATTTCTATCGACATCGGTTTCTATTCATTCATATGAGAAACAAACAAGTAAAAGAAGACGGTCACAAGCCCTACATAAATCCTATTAGGAATCATTTAAGCTTACGAAACTAAGTCTATTTACGAATCTTACTCTAAACGTTCTGATCAATTTATTTAAGTTTTTGCCAACTCCGACCTTTTTCGTTTCATTGTTGCCGTTAGCTTTGGTTTCCCTTGGGACGGCAGTCCCAGAGATGTTTGATTTTACTTTTTGACACTATTTCTCACTGATGATTGTGACACTATTTCTCACTGATGACAATTATTTCTGGCTCTTACTTATAGTTGCAGTAATATAATACGTAGAATTTCTAGCCTTTTCGCTGGAGGTTGTCAAAGTCATTTTTCCGTTTCTAAAGTAAAAATAAATGAGGCATGAAGTGAAAGATGGAGCTAACACACAAATTTCAAAATATTGATATTTTAACAAATTTAATGCGTTCATAATCAAATGTGTTCACGAATCGATTTTAAATTTTGTGTGGGTTATCTCCTACTATCACTGGATGTCTCAATGGCTTGAACCTCACTTAAAAAGCAATTTTAGTTCTATTTTATCACCAGTAATGTTCCTTTTCAGCTTGGCCTGACAAAAGATAAGTACAGGGCGATTCAAAAAGAATATATGTATTTAAAGAAGGTATATTTTGGAACAATGATGTACTACAGTTACGAACATGTTGCACACTTACTTACGAATGTCTAAATTTTATCTGCATATGTTCAATCCGCATATGTTCCACCGGCAACACAGACAATTTCACAGCGGTACTCTAATTAGCCCCAGACCCGAAGCATGTCCCTAGTCACTGACCCTACAACACATGTGAACAGTGTTTGTTCATCCAGGTTTTTTGAGAATGGTGGTCCATAAACAAGATGATTAATGTATCTCCGCAAGAAAAAGTCAAAAGGAGTTAAATGGTGGCCAGCTGAAAAGAACACCCAACTACAACTCCTCCTCTTTCTTCTTCGTCTCCAGAAGCTTCTAACGCCTTGAGAGTCGTATCCTGAGCAAGTATACATAGGGTACATTGCCATTGCTTTCCCTAGGGGCGCTAGTGCGCCAATTTGACGTTTGATTTGAATACCAGATAGCGCAGGCAATAGATATCCGAAATCTTATCCAGAAATTCAAATCGATACTCTGTTTGGTGCTCAATTTCTAGAGGATATAATTTTGCCAGAATCGGCCAAGTGCCTTTTCTAGAATCTGTTTTACTTGCCGAAAAGTGTCCGCATGCATGCCGTCGATTTTTGGCACCGCAAAAATCTCCTGTATTTCTCCGGGTTTGAACCCGTGAACTTAAGATCAATAGTCCGGCATGACAACCACTATACCATCGAAGCCGATCTTCTGCTTCTGGTTCGCCATTTTGGCGCGAACTGAACAAAAAAACATTTGAGAGGCTAAAGGCACTTTACATGCGATCAAGCGACAATGAATTCATACTAAAGTACATTTTCTTTTCGCCTGGCACCGCCACGCTGTTCTGCTATTATTAGCTTTGAATGCATGCTTGTTTGAAAACCGTATATTCTCTTTGAATAGCTCTGTATATATGCTCCCACAGACCGGAAGATTCGCAGCCTACGCGTATTGGCCGCAGCGGAAGTTTCGCGTCACATGTTGCCTTATGACCACCTTCAGACCTGCGCGGCAGGCGAGCATAGCGGCAACAGTTTGGCAGCGTTTAATCGGCGGCGAAATTTTAAACGCAGTCAGACGCGTTTCTTCCACTGCAGCTCGAGTTTTATGGAAGTCCGCCCGTGTTCGGGAGTCTTCGCTCTCCTCTGGGTCGAGCGACCTTGCCAACCGTCACCAAACGCTGACTCATAACTGACGCTCCTGTGTGAACGGTCCCGCGAATTCCGCTGCCGCGTCTAGCTGCGAACTTTCCGCGCCGCACCCGCTGCGGATCTACTTCTCCCTTTGCGGTGGCGATGGTGTAACGGTTAGCGTATCGGACTGTTATACCCAAGTTTGCGGGTTCGAACCCGATCAAAGCTGTGGATTTTTAAGGGCTAAAAATCCTTCGTACGCCTTCCTTCGGAGGGGAAGTAAAGCCGGCTGTCCCATGTTAGTAGATTTACTACATGTAAAAGATCCTCAAGCCTAAATGACGCCTCTGAGCTAAATTCAAATCGCCTGTTTCGTCGCCCAAGTAATACCTTCTTTCTCCCATGGTTGGTGAAAGGAGCGTAGCGGAATTTGCGTGGTCAGACGGAAGAGCAGGCCTCATGGCCTGAGTCTCGCCACGTAAAATAAGGCCAATTCAATTCAATTCTCCGGTCTGTGGGAGCCTTCTATGAAGCACGCCTGGGCGCAGAGCGCGGCGGTGATGGCGGAGCGGCGGGTGGCCAGCGCGGTGCGGCCGCTGCTGGGGCCACACTCCACGGCGCTGGTGGTGCTGGAAGGCGACGCTAGCGCGCTGCTGGCGATGGCGCTGCTGGGCCACGAGGGCCCGCGCGTGCTCAACGCCACCGACGCCTCCTGGAGCGGCGTGTTCCAGCTGTCCGACACGCCCGGCCGACGGTGCGTCGGAACGCGAAGCACGTCTTGCGACTTTCTTATATGAACTCTTTCTAATAATTCTGACGATGAATCCGATTATTAAACTTTTAAATAGTTGAAGCAAAATTGATTCGAAATTGGGGTTATAAGTGTAAAATATATTAATATAAATGTAAAATATGCCCTCCTTTTTCTTTAAATTTGTTCACAGTTTAGGAATTCGGGAGAATTTTTGACATTTTACGAAAGTAAAATTATTGACTTACCATTTTCTTGTAAATAAAAACATGGAGTCTCTTTATATCATATTAGTTTTAGAATCCAGAAAATTGGCAATGAAAATACATTCACAATTAATGTTTCATTAGTTATGTGTAGCAAACTTCCACTAATATGATCATAGCAATTTCGTAAGTGACGTGAAATGTCAGTTATCACTATTTCCGCCCGAACGCCTCAATTGTCCGTAATTATTTCGTAGCAAGTAAATATTTAAGTAGTTAGGCGGAAGATCAGACCTTACTGCCTGAACCTCGCCAGTAATAAAGACATTATTGTTATTATTATTATTATTATTATTATTATTATTATTATTATTATTATTATTATTTATTATTATTATTATTATTTATTATTATTATTATTATTTATTATTATTATTATTATTATTATTATTTATTATTATTATTATTTATTATTATTATTATTATTATTATTATTGTAAAAACTCGATCTGAAAATTTGGGTCGTGCCGAAGGCCCGAATGATACACAGCGCAAAAGAATGTTGGGCGCATGCGCAGGGGTCTCCCGACACCTGACCTGGTGCTTCTGCCGTTGCCGTGGCTGGAGGGCGAGGGCGAGGGCCCATCTCTTCGCTTGCGCCTCTGGCGGCTTCTGGAGCGCATGCGCAGCGCCGTCGCTGCCCCCTGGCGCGGGCAGGCGCGCGTCGTCGTGCTGCACCACACGGTAAACGCCCGAGGGACTGAAGGGGGCGCTGTATTAGGTAGCGGCCCATGGGGCCTACCAATTCAAAAACACTGCACTGTTTTCCTAAATCAGGGTTTCTTAGTTTGCGCTTTGAAAGCTATTTTGACAGAAATATGATTTTTACTCTGGTAAATAAGCTATTGACTACTTCTGTTGAAAATTATATAATATTGTTCAATTCTCATAAATATTATTTACATTAGGATGGAATCAGGTACGTTAAATCCGACCTAGTTGGTATGTAATGGCTGCGTGTGTATTTTGCGAACATAACACAAAAGGAAATTCATAAATCTTAAGCCGATAGGACGCGTCTCATTTTTCACCCTGTGCCAGTTATCAATAATAGCGTATCAAACTGCTTTACCTAAGTTCTCTCGTTCAGATTCGCTCGAATTGATGTTTTTTTTAAGGGTGAAAAACACCTTCGTGCGCCTTCCTTTGGAGAAGTAAAGCCGGCTGTAGATTTACTGCATGTACAGGATGTTCAAGTCTAAAAGAAGATTCTGAGCTATATTCTAATTACCTATTTTGTCGCCCGAACGATAATTTCGTAGCAAGACGGCGAAAAAAGCATAGTGCAATCTGCGTGGTCAGGTGGAAGAGGATTTCTGATGACCTGACCATCGCCACGTAAAATAAAGATAACTGAATTTAATTAAAAAAGGTACGAATAATATTCCAATAATAACAGAATGGTAAAATCTTTGACTCTCCTGTATTTCCCCAGTGTTTATCGACAGCAATGTTCCATTCATGACTATCGGCTGCCACTGCTAAACCTGACCTATACGCTAATTTTTTTTAAATTTAATTAAATTACATCGTATGTGATAAGTTGCGTTTAAATAATGGTAGAAAGATGGTAACAGCGATGCTCTGGCAGCAACTCGGTATTCCGTGTCTTTCTGGCTTTGTTTTACTGTAGGCAAGCAAGACGGACGTGTAAGAGGGCGGGAGGCGAACCTTTCATTTCCAGAGTTTGTAAACTTTGAGCATAATTGACAGAAGTTAATCATTAAATAATTGACTATAAATAACTTCTTTGAAAATTAGTAAGATTTTGTTGTTATACTTATTTTGATGGAAAATATTGTCAATTGAAAATCATCATACGTGGGGCAGAAATGAAAACTTTCTTCTCAAGGACACAGATTGAATACAGAAGAGATTGAACACGAAGGAAACAAACACATTTGTTTGAAAAATGCATCTGGAAGGAAAATGAACTAAATTTTTTTTCTGAATTTTTTTTCTCCGCTGCTATTTTTTAAAACTGTCTTAGATTATAAAATAATCGAACACATTTGTAAAGAAACGGTAAATTATGCTGTGGCAGAGGTCTGCACTAGTTTTCAGTTATCTGTTGAGGAATTGTGCAAGTATTTTGGGATTCTATTATTCTCTGAAATTGCGAAATTGCTCTATCAGCTTATGTACTGGGCAGCAAAACATGATAAATGGTGATGTACACAATTTTATAGCAAATTTCAAGTTTCACAACCGTTCTGATGCTATTCACAAGTATTTACACATAAATGATAAAGCTAACATCGACAGTACAATCAAATTTTGTAAAATTCATCCTCTTCTGGATCATCTAAACATGCCGTTACATCTATTGCTTGAGCCTTTGGTGTTATATTTCGTTAGATGAGGCAATCAAACCGTACTACGGGCGTGGTTCAATGAAGCAATTCATTTGTGGCAAGTCAATATGATATGGATTCACATGCTGATATTTGACTCAACCTGATGAATATGTTGTGTGCTTTACTCCATATACTGATAAAGGAGACTGGATTCCAGGAAAATCTCTGGAATCTTCAGTCATTGAAAATATGTGCGTCAACTTTGTTCCAAGGGAAGTGTGGTATTTAATAGATATGAGAGAAATATTACTCTTGTGAAACACAATAGCCAGGTGGTAATGACAACTAGTTTGAGCATTCCTAACTAAAGTTTCTGAACCGCAGCCATCCCTTATAAAAATTTACAACTCAGGAATGGATGATGTCGATACATTTGATCAATAGAAAGCAGTGTTCAGAACCAGAATCAGATCGAAGAAGTGGTACTTGCCAATGTTCAGATTCTATCTGAACGGTGTTCTGGTGAACATTTGGTTGCAGTATTGGCAAGTTCACAATGAAATTCCTGTTTTGTTATTTATTAGAAGTATCACACACTATTAACTCGGATCTTCCGAGGTAGAGAATATCCGCAGTGTGAAACCACGAATCCTCGGCAAAGTTCCTGTTGCTATGAGAATCGATGGTAAATGAACCATCTTGTTGATATTCAAAGAAGATGTAGGTTCTGCGTAAGGTGCTCAAAATACCATAGCACAAACTAACTAAACATTTCTAACTAGGATTGCATTCAAAAAATTTTGTTACGTGCCACTTTCGCTAAGATAATTTTTCTTTGAAAATGTTTGTTTGCTTAGCAATTTCCTTGTCATTTACGTATTGGTCTCCGTATACAATGAATTTCATTGTATTATTTCTGTGTTAATAGCAAAAAATTTACATTAAATTAATTTCAAAGACTTTTTTTCAAAGAAAATTGTTTTCAGAAATGTAAATAAGGCAACATTTCAGAAAATAGCTTAAGATATGTTCAATTTTGTTTTGCAGATCGAAAAAAACGACAGAAAAGTATTGACTAGGTCAGTACATGATTTTGCCCATCATATGCACTAAAAATCTCACTAGAAATTACTTTTTGTGTCTCAAACAATTTTCCCGTAATTTGTTTCTCATTTAGAAGGGTTAAGCCCAATTTGAACAAAATATCATTAAAAAATAGGAATTTAGGGCTTTAATGGGTTAACTTCTCCGTCGTTCCACGTGGTGTCGCCATGCGTTCGAAATAGGTACCAGTTGCTGCTTTTGGAGAAATTAGACCGGTAGCGGTAGCTCAGTGCATCAACTGATGTCACTGCAGCGCCTCTGACCGGGAGGTCCTAGGTTCCCACTCCCCACGGCGGCAGGATTTTCGACACTAGCTTTTCAGCTAGGTCGAATTCAGTCGCTGTCTGGACGAGAATTCTAGCGGCCGGCTGCTCTGATCGGTAGTTTACCGTGGTTTCTCCGATTAACACTAGGCTAATGCCGGAGCAGTACCTTACCAAACGGGCCACGGACCGCGCGCGATCTGTCCTTCCTCTTCCTTGTCCTATCCTCTCCTCTTACTCACACACTTACACTAACATGCACTACACTACCACATATTCCGGGAGACTGGTCGAGAGCTTAGAGCTTGTCCCGACTGGGGCGGTGCCCCGTTGGTGGGAGTCCTGGTTAGGGGGAAACCCCATTAGTCGACGGTAGGTCGGCGCCGGATCTCGCCATCCAGGGGGGCAAGATCACCGCCATCTCCCGAGAAAAATCATGCACTACACTAACGGGACTAATGACCCAAGCAGTTGACCCGCCCGGAAGCACGAAAGAATCAATCAATCAATCAATCGGAGAAATTAGCGCTACATTAGCTGACTACTGACTAGTCCCAATTTCTGCTCCAAACTCGCTCACTAGTTGCGAGTGTTCGGGCGGAGAGTGGATGGAAAGTTGCGAGGGGATTCCCCCATGAATCGCGAGTCACGTTGTGTCTTCAAGTGTTTTTTAGTGCGCTGTTCAGTCGTAGGACACTCCTTACGCTATACATTAAATTACTTCTTACGAAAATACACTGCTTGGAAAAGGGAATCTGCATTTTCGTTCTAAAATTAGTTTATCTTCCTAAAAATATACAGAATCATTATTGTAAAAATGTTGACATTCTTAAAAGGGATATCTTAAAAGTTATTTGCGAAATAAATATCACATGTTAGGCTGTCAAACTCGGTTTGAAGACCTTGTTGATAATTCTCGTTACTCCTGTTGTAATAAGAAGTTAATATATGATATGATTATCGTACGTTTTGTCCCCTTTGTAAAAATACCAATGTGCTATAATCTTTATTTTAAAATACTATGGGTTTTCATTTAGAAAGAAGTTTGAGTCTACTATCCAAGAAATTTCGTGATACTTTCTTAAATAAAAGTTAGTGTTATCACTTGTTCTTCTTTTCCGGTTTTATAGTATTAACACGGTGTTTTCATGTCTTAAAATTAGTAGAAGGAACGCTAATCTGCCGTCATTTGTCATTTCGTCGTTCTGAAGACCAACTACATTATAGGAATGCAGTTGATCTTGGTCGTTTTGTTGTGCCAGTTGCAATTGAAATCTCCAAAGCAGTTGATGTTTTGAGATGATTTAATGAAGCGAAGATAGGTTTTTGAGTTCGAAAATTTAATG
The DNA here is from genome assembly GCA_011170035.1 of Teleogryllus occipitalis. Taxonomy (NCBI): domain Eukaryota; kingdom Metazoa; phylum Arthropoda; class Insecta; order Orthoptera; family Gryllidae; genus Teleogryllus; species Teleogryllus occipitalis. The sequence goes on along the minus strand of BLKR01002092.1, from coordinate 23,436 downwards.
TTTAATGCAAAGATTAGTAAGTATATAAACACAAGGTCCAGCATCGTTTGACACACGTGTCTTTTTCAAAATATTTTGTGTTCATTATTATTTGTAATGCCTTATGTTGGTTACGTTAAATGTGTCTCATTCGATCACTGTACCATATTTATTTGGCCACATCTGTATTTTAAAAACATTCTCTGGCCATTGTCACAGTGGATACTCATGATCTTATAATAATTTTACTCCGGCGCCAGTGACCTCACATGTAGAAAGAAACGTTATTAAAAACCATCAACAACACCAGCTGCGAGAGCTCAGAGGCAACACCGATGCCTGTGTAGCATTACTGTAGTGAGATCCTACGGTTAGTCACCACAGTGCCGGATTTTACACAGTGGGTTCGAATTCTTCACTGTCTGGAAAAGAATTCTAGCTGCAGGCTGCTCTGATCCGTAGTTTTCCTGCAAATTCTACTATCAATATCAGTTTGGTTAGAGTGTAGTACCGCGCGCGATCTTTCCTTCCTCATCCTTATCTCCTTCACTCCTCTCATTCTTGAATTTATTTAGAGCTGCCTCTGACGTAAATAAGCTGTTACGGTGTCTTCCATTCGGAAGGTTGAAAACCGCCACAGTAACGTCACTCCAGTAACGTGAGAGCTCCCGATTGGATGACACCAGAACAGGTGATCTATCAGAGGCAGCTGTAAATAAATCTCACTATACACACTATTTACATTTACATTTACATGTAATGCACTACCTGATACATATCTGGTAGTGCAGAGAGAGATGAGTGCTAGAGATGAATCGCGATCTAGGAGTTTGACTGGTTTGGGAAGATGTCCGGATGGGGGAGATATCTGAATGGGAGAAATTCTGTCAGGAGATGTTCAGATCGACGCAGGATCTCACTTTCCATCGGGTGAGGCCACCGCCACTTCCATGGATATAACATGTACAACATTTACGGAACTAGTTAGCTTTGAAGTTGACACACTGGAATGACCTTAGATTTTTGCGGCCCAGGTTACACCATGTCCTAGGAGCAGTTTGCTCTGAGGAAAATCATTACATGACACCCGTTACACGACAGCTATGCTTAGGATGCGGCGTCTTCCGGACAGCCAAGCATCTATTGACTCCAGCTGCAGATGTCTACGTTTTTGGTACTCCATCACCATCATCATTATCATCATTATCTAGAGCCTCCTGCTGCGGGTGCTTGGGAGAAGTGATGCAGCATCGTCAACAAAACATCGATGTTCAAAATTGAAACAACGATGTTTATAATACATGGACCAAAAATAATCGATGTTTTTAAATATCTATGTTTAAAGTTGGTTTAGTATCCTCTGATATTAAATTCGGGCGCAACAAAATGAAATTTGACAGTGGTCGTGCACATTAATGTATAATTAAAATTTAAATGAAAACTAAGTTAAAACGCCTCTCCATGTGTAATACACGAGGACGAAAGATATACAAGGACAATATGATCACCCAGAGAGGGATAATAGTCCTCTTGAAGAAGAAAGTACAAACCGCGTTCGTTTGGTTCGATCACAGACAGTGGTACTATTAGTTAATATTTCGTATTTTAACTTTTACAAAATTGTGATTATGGGAATTTTTCATCAACGAACAAAACGTTGAAATTGTAAAAACATCCAGCACAATGTAAAAACATCCATTGTAATGGTCGCTCGCGTGCCTTTGAAAGGCCCGCCGCATGATCACAGCGGCGAGACGATGGCGCTTCCGGGCAATACGGACGGAGCCCCGTCATACGGGTGTAATCAGTACACAGACGAGAGTGGGTTGTAATAACAGCAGGTTTATTAACAATTTAGACCGTAGTCACAAATAACCAATGCACTGTATACAATTAACTAACTAAATAGACCCCACTGCTAGGAGAGATATTTACAACGACTACCACACCGCAACATACTAACTAATGTTTCGCCGTGCGTAGTACCGCCTGCCCTGAGACCGACTACATGTCTCACTAGTCAGGACAATAACTGCCGGCTCCTCGCGTCCACGTTCGCACCTCTCACGGACGACCTACGCTGCCGCTGCTGCCAGGACTAAGAAGGAAGAGTTATTGTTCTCACAGCCCTTAAATAGCCCTCGCGACGCTGCCCTCCGCCTTCATTGCCTCCGTCCTAACGCCCGCACACCCCGTCGGAAAAACCCGTGCGTCATAGCTTCTGCCTTTGTCTACGCATCCGGTGCACACCGCGCCACGTGCCCACGCTGTTTTTAGCGACATGACTCTACACCAGAAGAAGGCGACACGGACGGAGCAGGGGCAGCCGTCACGCTCCGGTCGGCGCGCTCCAGCGCGTCATCGCCCGTATGGCCGGGCTAGTCGGCGGACCTTTAGCCCGGAGGGGGTAAAAATCAGCCCTCTCCGGGAGCAATAGGCGGTTGGAGCAGCCCCGGCTTATGGCAGAGTGCGACAGTGTTTAAGCGATTACGAGTGACGACCGCGCAACTAGACTACGGACTTTTCTTTTTGCCTCTGGCGACCCGGCTCGTTTTGTTACATCTTCTGGTTATTGGTGATTTTGCTTGCTTTTGGTACTTTTCCTGGTTATCCGATTAACTGAGCTTGTCCGTGGTATATTCTGTTGTACATTTGTGATGAAATAAAAACCATTTTATGAACTTGGTTTCCTTTTTTGGTCGTAACATCCATATTCAAAAATATCGGATTCAATATATTGATGTTTAAAACATCGATTTTTTTATAGAAACATCCATGATTTGAAAACATCGGAATCCATGCTTCCGCGGCTGGAGTTTATATTGTTTATACGCTATCCGGGACGAGCCGCGTCTCCGTCGTGGTGGTTAATGTTTCGTCCAACAAATGTGGCCTTCCTCAGAGCGTAGGCAATCTTGTCTAGGCTATCTCCTCCCGGATAGCCTATACTCCGATTTAAACACAATGGGACTTAAAGGTCACGAACTGGGAGGAGAGAGGGATATTGTCATTCAATCGGGAGCTGCAATACCAAATATTTAAATCGTAGCAAAGTTCCCGTTCGGAGGACAGTGCCCCCTCTCCATCCAGCTCGCGGTCTTGAAGTGCCACTGTGTTTAAATCGGAATAGGCTATCCGGAACGAGATAGCCTCCTACACCAGGTATGTCAGAGTCGCAGGTAAGCTTACTAGATCTCGCGAGCATTGCGTCCAGAGAAATTGGCGCGAGATTTAGTAGAGTTGTACAAATTGCACGGAATGCTACTTCCCTGGATATCTGGCCTATGACAGTCTTTGGGAGAAGTTACTTGACAGTTATGTTCGCAAATTTATCTATATTAATTACTATTTTCTCTTTAAGGCAAAGAAATGATCCATTAAAATTAAATAATACATCAGTCAGATTTCAAATTATCAGTTGAGAGCAAAATTAAAAAATAATGAATCCAAAGTATCTTGATTTTTTATTCCTCTTTACTTAAGAGTGTTATAAAAGCGTTAACTTTCTACGTTCAGGTTAGAAGGTTTTAGAGACAAATATTCTTGTCTGTTAAAAGCGCTGTCCATTCGTAAGCGAGAATTGTTAAATTATAGAGACTTGTTAATTTATTTTACACTATTGCTAAATATAATAAATAATTGAATGATATAATAACACAACACAAAACGAAATCAAGGGAAGAATTCGCCATTCAAACATTTCGGTCACTTAGCAAAGATATTTATGTAATTTAGTAAAAATTAATTAATTAAAATTAGTTTAGGGAGAATTTAGTAAAAAAATAAACTTCAAATAGTAATAAGTAATGAATATCAAGATAATACAATTCTTGGTTATTTGATAGAAAATCTGACAAACATATTTTCGTGTGAATCCACTATTCACCGCCTCGCGCCGCTTCAGCTTGCGCATGGACACCCCGTTGTGGATTTTAAGGGGAAATGAGAGCGGAGTGGGACGTTTCCTGTGCCCGTAGGAGCGCCAGGCTCCCCAGGCGGGCAAGTAGCTTGTGCGGGCGGTTTGACGTGTCTGGCCTAGGCAATATCACCTACGCCCTGAGGAAGGCCAAGAAAAGTTGGCCGAAATCGAAGTGCCACTATGTTTAAATCGGAGAGTAGACAATATCGGTATCGCATCGCTATTATACGCGCACGTTTTATGGAGCCCCGGCATATCTACCTCCACTCCTTTACTAACTTTAGTTGAATTCATAATAAATAATAGCAACAAGCTTTGTTGACGAATTCTGATAACCAGAAATGGTTGCTCCCGGGTAATAGAAACTATTTTGCATCGAAAAACAAGCTACAGATTTCATATAATAGTCCTGCCAACAAAATAATCACCCCCCCCCCCATCCCTCGCAACAAGCGAAATGAGGGCTCAAGCAAACGTTCGGGGATGATACCTGGGTGTGGCCGCGGGTCTACGATCAAGATCAGTTTGGTCAGAGTCTAGTACCGCGCGCGATCTTTCCGTCCTCATCTTTATCTCCTTCACTCCTCTCATTCTTGAATTTATTTAGAGCTGCCTCTGACGTAAATAAGCTGTTACGGTGTCTTCCATTCGAAAGGTTGAAAGCCACCACAGTGACGTCACTCCAGTAACGTGAAAGCTCCCGATTGGATGACACCAGAACAGGTGATGATCTACCAGAGGCAGCTGTAAATAAATCTCACTATACACACTATTTACTTTTACATGTACTGCACTACCTGGTACACATCTGGTCGGGCAGAGAGAGATGAATGAGGGATGATACCTGGGAGGGGCCGCGTGTGCGCAGGCGCCGAGCGCGCGGGCGGCGGCGGAGGCGCAGCGGGCGCTGGCGCGCGCGGGCGTGTGGGCGTCGCCCGTGGGCGTGTGGGCGTCGCGGACGGGCGCCGGCGTGGGCGTGGCGCTGTACCGGCCGTCGCTTCGCCCCGAGCGCGCGCCGCCCCGCGTGGCGGCGGCGGCGGCGTTGGACGAGGTGGCGCTGCCGCGCTGGCCCGACGTGTCCGGCCACGGCCTGGTGCTCGCCATATTCACTAACAGGTGACGACAGCGCACTGCACGCTCGGCCCTGCCCGGGCGTCGCGCACTGCGACTGACAGGGGCTGGGTGCGCTCCGTTCAGGCACTAGCCACTTACTTCGCCACGCGTGCCGGCTGGGGTGGCTCGGGGCGGCAGTTGCAGTGCCTCTGACCGGGGTGTCCTAGGGTTCCACTCCCGACCATGGCAGGATTTTCGATCTGGCTAGATAGCTAGGTCGAGATCAGTCACTGTCTGGAGGAGAATTCTAGCGCCCGCCTGCTCTGATTGGTAGTTTTCAGTGGTTTCTCCCATCAACACCAGGGGAATGCCGGAGCAGTGTCCCAACAAATGGGCTACAGACCCCGGGCGATCTTTCCTTCTTCTACCGTGCCCTTCCTCTTAAGTCACAAACATTACACTACCACACATGTCGAGCGCTTAGAGCTTGTCCCGGCTGGGGCGGTGTCCGGCAGGTGAGAGATACCTGGTTGGGGAAAATTCTGCAAGCCGGCGTGCTGGTTAGTGCCGGATTTCGCTATTCACCGCCAAAAACACCGCCATCTCTCGCGATAAAGTCTGCACTTTACTTTCAGAACTAATGACCGGAGAAGTTGATGCGCCCAGAAGCACTAATAGGTCAACCAATAGGCACTCGTTCATGCGAATCTAAATTGTAGGACGTGGGCAATGAGTAACGCGTAGAAATGTTTGGCACTCAGTTCGCAAACTTTGGCTTACTTGTACTGGGGCTGTGATACTCTGCATAATTTTTGCCTTTCCGCCAACTAGGGAATGTTTACATGAAATCAGTGTATTTAAGAAGTTATACTACAAGTACGTTCCAAAACTAAATTTTTAAGAGTTATTTTTCAAGAAAAAGTAAAGTTTATTGCGACCTTAATTCCATGCTCATGTACTTGCATGTAAATGCACACATTTTGAAAGTAAACAACGCCAACGTTGTGAAATTCGGTGTTTACGGCGAGTTATTAGTTTGAGGGCTTAATTCACACGCATACATGAACGAACGGAGAACTAAGTTTTGTTTCCTAAAGAGACAATTATTAAAATCATCTTAGATTTGAAACTGAAATGAATTCCCCTATGAGAAATTGTACTTTAGATGTTACTGTTCTAGGTAATTTTACAATCCGTCTTTCTGTTGTTCTCGATTAAAGTAGGACTTTCACTATGAAATTATCATAGAAATAAAACTTCATGATTTGGAGGGTAGAGTAATAAAAACATTAAGGTAAACATTTGTAGAATTAATTTACAATGTAAGGAATAAAATACTGGACTTAATTTTACACTGCATCAGAGAAACAGTTGCGACGAAAATGCAATTTTATTAAGAATGTAGAATTATGGTCATTTTCATATATTTGAATAAACATGGATAACAACAGATACATATGTAGGCCTAGTATTTTTCTTATATGAAACGTTAAAAAAAGGCGGGCAATTTTATTCTGATGAGATAAACACCAGAATTCATATGACGTACGTATTTCAGGAAAAACCCACACCTTGTTTTCCTTGTGACGCGACAGTGGGAGGAAAATAAAATTACTTTTTAAACGCCGTGCACACTTTTAAAAAATATTTATTAACCCATTAGATTCTAAATTTAATGTTCAATTTTAATTTATATTGTAATGAGGCCTATATTTTTTTTAGACAGCCATGTATTATGTCAAAGGAACAACCTTTATGTCATGTAATGTAATTTCTTCATAAAAAAACCTTTTTCCATACACAACGATTCGAGAATCATCCTTTTCCCATCATCAGATGGCTTATCCATTACTCTGTAAATATAATGAAGTTCTGCAATTTACTTTGTCGTGGTATGCTAATTTACTTTACGTACTTTCCAGGCCTGGCTTTACTCGTAGCTGACTTGAACGTTTTGTTGGCAACTGTTGTCTCCTCGTTACCTTGTGGAGTCGTTGTTCATGAAGTAACACTTCATTAAAAAATAGACCGTGTAGTTGCAATTTGGCCAATTCAATACTATTACTTATGAATCAGTTTATTAAGATCATTGGTTCTGACAGTAAAAGTATACCTTTGTTCAGAATCTTCTAACATCACTCAACACGTCACTCAACACTTCACTCAACACTTGACTCAACTTTTTTAATTAACTAAAATGTTCTCTTCAATTGTGCCTTTTAACATAATAAGTAAACAAAACGAAAATGATTGCCACTAATAGCTGGATTAAAAAATGATTCTAAAATGAAATAGAACTAAAGCTACACGCTGCTTGAAACGTAATCCAAAGTAACAATTTCCACGAAATATTATCGAAACCAAAGCAGTTGAATTCGGTTACTGTTCCAGCAATAATGGTTTCGGTCTCAATACTGTGACAATATTTCTCGGTTTCGGCGTTGATGTGGAGCCTTCAATGGATATGTTGGTGGCAGAGGGTTGACTGAAGCGTTGCGTCCCGTGTGCGCAGCCCGTCGGAGACCGCGGAGTGCATGGGCAACTTCTCGCGGCCGTGGGCCGACCCGGCGACGGGGCTGGCGCTCACGCTGGCCTCCAAGCTGCGCGCGCGCGTGCTGTGCTTCTCGGAGGTGTGGACGTACCAGGCAAGGCCACATTTTATTGGTGGACAGCCGCCGCTGCTGCCGAAATAAGGTGTCAAACTGGAACGGCCATGTCAACACACTCGGCTGAAACCATTTATTGCTAATTAATTCTTAATTAATTGCTACAATTTCGAATTAATTGACGTGAGCGGTGGCTCAGTGCATCAACTGATGTCACTGGTCACTGCAGTGCCTCTGACTGGGAGGACCTTGGTTCGAGTCTCGACGGCGGAAGGATTTTTGACACTACCTTGTGACCTAGGTCACAAGGTTGAGGAAAATCCCGCTAGACAACGGTAGGTCGGCGTCGGACCTCGCCGTCCTGTGGGGGAAGATCACCGCCACCTCCCCGATAAAAACATGCGGGACTAATGACCTCGATAGTTGAGACACCCGAATTAGTAATCAATCAATCGAATTAATTGCCTCGCATTTTCGTGGCAAAAACGTTCCTGAGCTAGCTCTTGACGTTACGCTAGCACAGACATAAGTTAAATTCGGATCGTAGCTCGACGGAAACCCTCAAGTAATTAATTGTCCCCATTTGGAATTAATTACCGTGTAAGTTCGTGGCGAAAACGGGTGTGTTCTGGCTTGACATATTTCGATTTGTGGCTATTTCTTTGCAACAAAATATTTTGAAGCTTTTCTTCGAGCCATGATCCGAATTTAAGCTGAGTGTGCTGGCTGACGCGTCGTTCCAGCTCACAGTTTCCGCCACGAAAACACGTCGCAACTGATTCGAAATTGTGACAATTAATTAGCAATAAATCGTTTGACACGTTTCATTCGGGCGTGCTGACATGGCTGCTCCAGCTTGACACACATTGCCGAACCTTCGCTGCTCCATCGCAGCGCTGTCTCCTGACTGTCGCTAGAGTCCCTAGACACAGAGACTTGCGAAAATGATTAAAATTAAAGCAATTATGGAGAGTTTCCAGTATATTGTCATCGGTGTTTGGTATACAGGAGGTTCCTAACTCGCACACAATAACGCTGGTTTAACTGAATATAAACTGGCGGAATTGGAAGCGCCAAAGAATGCGCTTCTCTGTATCTAGGGACTCAACCTGTCGCTTTCATGCTGGGGAGGCTTTTGGGCTGGGCAAGCGGGGCAGTCGACCCGGGGCGCAAGTTGGTTGGGAGCGCCAAAAGTTTGTTTAATTATTTTAATTATTTGTACATGTATAAGCACACAAATATTAATAATAAATATTGAAAACCTATTTAACTTTTAAACTTGTATTAATTTTGTATATTGTTTTTCACGTTTGGTTTTATTATACAAAAATTATTATATATTAATAATTATTGTATTACCATTAATACAATAGTTATCATGAATAGGTAAACATTAATATTTAATAAAAAAACCCTAGGAGGCTGTTTTTTGTGAATCTACGTCATTTTATTTTCTTCTTCATGTCGCGATTCTTAATTTGGTTTGGGGACATTTTTCACCACCTTATTCGGCTATACGTTTTGTCATCCATGGAACTAAATTTTGTCTTCCGAGTGGATCCAAGTTTTGTCTTCCGAGTGGATGGAACTTTTGTCGTTTTAGAGCCCTTTTATTTTTTAACATTAAAGCTATTTATAATATTTTGAATAAAAAATTATTGTACAATATTTGTAACAGTCACACAAATTGTGTACGTATAAATAATTGATTATACGTATACGTATAAATAATTCTCACCACGATATTGTTTTAACGACGATACGATATTTTTATATTCATTATATCTGTATATATCAATGGATATATATTGGACCGATTAACACTTTCTTTTGCTACAATTACGAAACGAAATATTTCTATAAAAACATTCAATAGTTTGCCTTATGAAATTTTGAATCCGCTGAAATCAGTTCGCCCCCAAAAATTGCGCGCCCCAGGCTGCAGCCTACTTAGCCTGTTTGGTAATCTTGCCCTGCTTACGAGTGGCTGGAAATTTCGTCTTTCCTGAATATAAATGGTTTCCTTCCTTCGCCGAGGCAGGGCGGGCGGCTGCCCAACGGGTCGTACACGGGGCTGGCGGCGGCGGTGGCGTCCGGGCGCGCCGACGCGCTGCTGCTGGAGCCGCCCACGTACCCCGAGTGGAGCCGCGACCTCGACCTGCTCTACCCGCACGGCGCGGACACCTTCTGCGTGTACACGCGCCGCCCGGGGCCTGTGCCCTTCTACGAGAGCCTGCTCAAGGCGTACCAGGTGACCCGAGCGCGCCACGCCTTCAATTACGAGTATCGGAAATAATAGAGTAGAATTTACCGTAATGATTGGTTATAATAGAAAATTATTTATTTATTTTATTTTTTACGTCAAAAACAGTTAAAACTGCGTATGACGTGCTATGGGGAAAAGTGAATTGTGTGCACATTTTCAAAATTCTGTGATCCCTACACTAAGTCATATACTACTTGAATTTTGAATTGAAGAAAAAGCCCCCATGTAATAAAATCAATTTTCAAGGAGAAATAAGCAATAAATTTTGGACTCTTATCCATGTTGTCCTTCCGAGTAATACTTCCTGCCGCGACAACATGGAAACGATAATTTGAATAATTGTATTTCCCACTGAATTCTAGAAGACGTGCACAGAAAATGAAGTTACATTTATGTCCAGAAGCAACACAAAGGGCCATCTCAGCATTTGCTCAATGGATCAGGGATTTTTTTCTTTTTTTAATAGTTTAGTTAACTTTATTTATTTTTACGTTAAAAACAGTTAAAAATGATGTGATGAGGTGTTATTAATTAATGGAAATTTAATAAATGAATAATAATTGACATGTGATGAATAATGATTGGCCATTGAAGAATGGAATTATGATGGCTGACAATTGGTTGGTAAATAATGATTATTTGTTGTGCCAATAGGCACTTTGAATATTAAAAAAATTGTGAGATTAACTGTCAAAAGGAAACAAAGTATCTCTGCATTCGCTTTCAAAAAAACAACTAAATTCATGATCGAAATGGGGATCATCCAGTCTCAGAAAGCTATAATGTAGTTATAATTCTGCGCAGTTAGGTATTCGTGTCAAGGGAGAGATGACGCGGATCATTACATACCTAAAATCACTGAAACAATTGATAAAACAAGCAAATAAGAGAGTGTGGTGACCAGAAGAGTGGCCCTTGCTCAGTCAGTACTATTCTGGCATATCTGCCAGAGCAAAACGCAGACTAATTGAAATTCTTTGCGGAAAGTCACTTCGGCCCTACATTCTGGACTGTTCACCCCCTAAGCGTGTTCATTTTCCTATTTTTGAGTGAAATAGATTGTTCGTAAAACTAAATGGACATATTTCAGGGTATCTACGTTCGATTGCCGATCGAAGTGATGACTGATTTGAAAAATATGAAGAATAAAATACCCATATTATGTAGTAACTAATGGCGGTAACGTAATGGCGATTTTGAACAGAAGGGTTGGCAGTTCGAATCCGTTTGGGGGTTGATGGTTTGTGTGTGTCTTTTCAGTAAGAGCCGCCCCCCCTACCTTTCTAACTTCACCTCATCTTTTCCTCGCCTGACCATATACATAGAAGCTTGGTGTTTCACATAGTTGCAAATGAAAGAATCCCTAGAAAACGTGTCTCCTCCGATAACGGTGTGGGATGGGGTATGCCAGATCGCTCGCGGTACGGGTGCGGTCTCGTGTCGCCTTAAGGCTCCCACAGATTGGCGCGGAACATCCGTTGCGTACGCGGAACGTCCACAACGGAACTTTTGCGACACCTGTAGGCTTATGAGCAGGTTCAGACCTGCGCGGCTGGCGACCTCTTCTTTGTTGGATGAAAACTGTACCTAACCCTGATTCATAATTGATGCTTTAGTGTGAACGGATCCGTGAAATCCGCGGCCGCATCTAGCGCGGAACTTTCCGCGCCGGTCTGTGAGAACCTTTATTTCGCTAATGCCGAGCTAAGCCGATGTGGCCCGCAGGCTACGCTTGTAAGATACGACATGAACAAACTGAGTGTAAGGACCTGCGGATCACAAGGGAAGGGATTGGCGAAACTGGTAAATAGACTTGTGATAAACGAGTCGCCTCCAGCTGAAGGGAAGAATCTTGGAAACAACCCAAGTAGTGGTTCCCTATAACATCCAAAGGATTGAGAGATAAGAAGGAAAATATGTAGTAACAAGGTAACATATTGTATTATTTTCACTGTAAGGAATATATTTCCGAATTGTTTGGGGTTTCACAAAGGTGAGAGAGTTGATTTTAATGAACGTTATTTGAAAAGTAGAATTGGGATGATCCCCACTTCGAATCTTGAGAAGAAGATAGGCTCGTCAAGGGAATCGACGAGAAATCTGAAAGGATAAAATCTCACAGAAGATAAGAGAACAATTCGGAATGACAATATTTTTTTGTTTTCTTTCAAAATTGTCTTCACGAATTATCAGCTTATTCAACTGTGTCAAAGAAATATAGGATGGAATATAGGAAAGAAATATTATTTCAAATCTATGTTAGCACATTTACGGGAGATCATGGATCTCTTTTTGACAATGAACATGTGGTGAGAAATTTCAAACGCAAGTGATATTTCTGACATCTCACGCATTATTGGCGGGCAATTTAGGATGCACTGATATTTGTCAGGTACACTAATTATCAGGGAACGACATGTGCAGTCAGAGAAAGACAATGAGTTTTGCTTTTCATTCTCAGCTTCCTCTAAGCGAGAACATCGCCGGTACAGCGCATGCACCAAACCTCATGGTCTTGTTTATAAAAAAAATTGGGAAGCCAAAGATGAACAATGAAAACACCTTGATATTGGCATTACCAATGCGCTGGTCGTTAACTGAGACTTCGCCTGCTTGTCTAAAACCAGTGCAAGATAAGACTACCAATCAGGGCCGCTGTCTGGAGGAGAATTCTAGCGGCAGGTTATTCTGATCGATTGTTTACCATGTTTTTTGCCATCTCTACCAGGTAAATGTTGTAGCAGCATCATAACAAACGGGCAACGTACCGCACGCAATCTTTCCTTCCTCTTCGTCCTATCCTCACACCTCTCTTACTCTCTCTCTTTCACACACACACACACACACACACTTTCATGCAGTACAGTACCATAATTGCCGGGAGAGCAGTTGGGAGCTTAGAGCTTGCTCCGGCTCGGGTGGTGCTCCGCTGGTGGGAGATACCTGGTTGGGGAAACCCCACTAACCGACGGTAGGTCGGCGTCGGATCTCTCCATCCAGTAGGGGAAAATTACCGCCACCTCCCACAGTAAAAAACGTGCGCCACACTTACGGAACTAACTACCTCCGTAGTTGCGGCGCCCGAAATCACTAATTAATCAACAAATCAGGGCTGCGATGTAAGATATGTCACTTGCCTTCATTATGATAAAATTTCCAACCCTTCGTCATTAGCAAAATATGGTCATCTTTGAACCTCCTCTACACACCCCAGAAATATGTTATATTTATACCGAATAACCTGTAGCGATGAAGGCTGTCGTTTGAGTGAGGCGGTGATGCCGGGAGTTTGGCCATAGTATCGGGTTCGTCTTCTGTGATAGAGGTCCTTATTTAGGGCTTGAGTGCCCTGAAGAAGTTCACGGTACGATGATCGAAACGTCGGCATCATTGTCTTCGACGTAGCGTCACCCGAACAACCGGGAGCCTTCGCATGACTTTCGCACGAAAGCCTACGACTACACTTTCATTTACTTATAGTGGCGCCTCAAAGTCACTAGCTAGGGGGAGCGGGGGTCATTGTCATCCAATCGATAGCTCCAATACCTTTTTTTACTGCCAACAATCAAAAGTGCGTACAGTCAGAAAACGTGAGTTTCATCAAAACTTGCGTACAATCAAAACACATTTATTGAACATTTGTGTATCTCTGAGTCCATTTTTGCTTTTATAAGCATTACAAGATAGTAAAACGTATGATAGACTCCTAAATGAAATCAACGCAGTCTCTATATATTCATAACTTCCAAATCCTTAACCGTTACGTTAGTTTATTTCCGACATATTTGAATTAACTTAAAAATGAGCCATTAAGTTCCTGCCTCATTATTGGTAATATGGATATTGTATTTTCCTTTACTTCCCTGCTTGTTATGTATTGAATTCGTGTTTAGAGGTGGCGGCGAAATAAACGTAAAATGTAAGTTAAGAATACATTTGTCGTAGAAGACGAAACAGGGAGAAGGTCGGGACCCTGCGTATGTGTGTGTTTAGTCGTGCTACCTGTACAGAGATTGTACTCCTCAGCATGTGTGTGATTTTAACATGGTGCAAAAACAATCTTTCTTATCTCTCCATCCCCCAGATGAACTGGTGATAGGAGAGAATGGCGTATGGGAAGCGTGAATGGATGGGTGATGTTTTGGACATGAGAAGACGGGTTAATTTGTTAGGTCTAGGATTTAGACAGGTATTTTGTTAAAGGGAGGGTATTGTGGGAGGAGGTAGGTTTCTTAATTAAGGTGTAGGAGGGGATCACAGGTTATTTTAATGCAGGTGTAATTTTAGGGCTGGGAACATGTCCGATGGGTTATTTCGTTAAAGGGGTTTTAGATGGGTTATTTTATTTGAGGGTACTGCGTCGCGATGGGTTGTTTTGTTAAGGTATTGGTAAAACTGTATATGGTGTATGGAGATTGTTGGAAAAAAGGGGGAATTCTGGATTTTAGGGAACTCAAGTCGTTTAGTAGAGAGGCAAGTCATTTCAGAAGTTTTATAAAGTCGTGAATGTAAGTGCTGGTTGTCCAGGTGCCTGGTCGTATGATCTACGTAGCTATATTGTGGGAGAAGGTGGAGGTAGGGTGAATATGTCAAGCGGGTGGCGCTTCCTGTTGTGAGGGATGTTTCTGTTCACTATATGACGATGAGGTTCGACAAAAGCAGAGAAGGAAGGATTGTATATTGCTTCTAGCAGTCGTTTCCGTGCAGTTTCGTAGGTTTCTGTCGCAAGAGGTTTAATGTCGTGCTGCGTTTTAATGTCGAGGTAGCAGTCATCAGGTGCGGGTCTGTAAGTCAGTCTCATTATTCTGTTTTCCAGTCTGGTCAGCAAGTTATAGTTTGATTGGAAAGTCGAGGCCCATGTTTCAGCGCCATATGTGGCTGTTGGCTTGATGTGCGAATGGTATATGTAAAGTTTGGTTTTGTGTTTAACGTTCTCGTCTGCCATGATGGGCAGTAAGGCGTTGATTGTCCGGTGTGCTTTTTGGGTCTTGTCCTTGATGTGTCGCGTCCACAGTAGTTTACTGTTGAATGTCAGTCCAAGGTACGTCACTTCTCGTTTCCATGGAATGTCCACGTTATTGATTTTAATGGGGGCTATTGCTGGATTTACTCTTTCCATTGAAATATGATCGCTTGACATTTGGATGCGTTGATTGTTATTTGGTTTTCTCTGGCCCAGACTGTGAGAAGGTTAGCGGCTTGTCGTAATTTCCATAATGCCATTTTAGTCGTGTGGTTGGTCACAGTATATGCCAAGTCGTCTGCGTATAGATAGTCATTTACATTGTGAGGCACTGGTATGTCATTGATGAAGATGTTGAATAGGGTAGTAGACAGCACAGCGCCTTGAGGGACGCCGGCTTGGATGGGATAGGAAGAAGAATAGCATGAAAGGTGTCTTACGCGGAAGGAGCGCAGGGAGAGGTAATTTCTCAAAAAAGACTGAAGGAATTCTGGAATGTATGGTTTTATTTTGAGGAGGATCTCGTGGTTGACTGAGTCAAAGGCACTGCTGAAGTCTGTAAATAAGGCAGGGACGTCACATAGAAATTATAGAGATGTTGAAACGTCTAGGGCAAGTCGCAGAGTCTGTAGTACCGCTGACCTATTGACTCTAAAACCAAACTGTGTTTTTCGTAATACGTTAGTCAGAAGTGGTGTCATTCGTCTGAGTAAAAGTCGTTCAAAAAGTTTGCTGAGAGTGGGTAAGAGATTAATCAATCTGTAGCTGCTAAGTTGTTTATGGTCTTTGTTTGGTTTTTGGATCATGATGACGGTGGCATGTTTCCAGATGGAGGGGTAGTGAGATAGACGTATGTATGCGTTGAAAATGACAGTCAAATGGTGAGTCGAATTGTGAGTCAGATGTTTTAGTGCCGCCGTCTGAACTCCATCGGGGCCTGCAGCGTTTGCCGGGTCAAGAAGTCGAATTTCGTCTCGTATTTCGTTGTCAGTAAAAGTCCACAACTGTTGCTGAGCAGTTGGAAGTGGCGGGGTTTTGAAGAAATTAAGGATAGCGGGTGAAGGGAGTGGGGGGTTGGTTTCTGGGAATTTGGAGGAGTGGAATTGGGCGAAGGCTTCAGTAATGACCTTGGGATCGTATGTGAGGGTGTTATCTGGTAGCATTATGGGAGAGATAGGTTGTGGGGCTGCCTTCATGGTTTTAATTATTTTCCATAGTCGGTCAGGGTGTTTTAAATTTGCGTCCCGTATAGTCTTGTCCCAAGTATTTCCGTGGAGTCAGTTTGTCATGGAGTGCACGTTTAAATTGTTGGTAAGTGGTCTTGTCCTCTTTTGTCTAGTTCGGTAATAACGTCTTTGTGCTCGTCTTTTTGGTCTAATGAGGTCCAGTAGTTCATTCGGAAGGTTTTGGAAGTGATGTGGCGAAGAATATAATGTAGATTTGCGTATGGCGGATTTGATCTGATGGTTGAAGTGGTCTATGGCTTTATCTACTTCTTGGCAGGTACTGAGGGATGAAGGAGTTTTTATCTTTTTCGATATGAGATGCTTGAAGTTTTTCCAGTCTATGGTGCGAGAAGGGTGAGTGGGCGGGGCTAGAGAGTAAGGCGTTATATGAACCGTGAAGATTATTGGTAGATGATCGGATATTAACTCGTGCCGGGGGTAGGGATTCGTGACGATGATGGATGTGGAGTGGATTACAAGGTCGAGGATGTCGTTTGGTTCGTCGTTTATCATGTGGGTAGGTTCCTGAGGTGCGAGAAGGTTTAAGGTAGGTCTGGTTAGGAGGTAGTTGTGTAGGTCTCGTCCCGGTTGGTTGTCGTACTTGCACCCCCAATTCGTCAGTTTAGCGTTCAAGTCGCCCGCTATAATAGAGGGTGTGCGTCTGTCAGTTAGTTGGTCCAAGTCTGCTGCTTTCAGTCTGCTGTGAGGTCTGTTACACATTAAAACGATTTTGATTGGTCCTAATTTTGTTCCTATTTGAATGGAGGTAGTTTCGAAAGAGGTACTGGGAGTCGGGAGGATGGTATGTGGGATCGTATTCTGAATTAAGATGGCTGTTCCTCCGCCCATGGTTATTGGCCGGTCTGTTCTGTATATGAGGAATTTGGGGATGGAGAAAGGTTGGTTCGGTTTCAACCAGGTTTCCTGAATAAGTGCACCGATGGAGTAATCGTCAAGATACTGTCTGATTGAAGCTTTTTTTGTCGTGTAGTCTGCCTTGTGCATTCCAGGATGCTAGTTTTAAGTAGTGTTGTCGGTTGTTCTGTCTGTTTAAAACAGTTCGCGTATTTTGATCGCAGCAGTCAATAGTTTCGTGAGTATGTCCTCGGGTCCTTTAAAAATATTGATAATGTCTTTTATTATCTGGATGATTCTGGTAATATTGTTGTTCTTGATGAAGTCGATGATGTCTTTTAGGGTGTTGCTGGTGCTGTTGCCAGTTGTAGTCGAAGAATCCTGGTTGTCAGTTCTGTTCGCAGTAGTATACGCGAAGGTTCTGTCGTCGAGTCCGGGGAAGGATTCATGGGAGAAGTCTGGTGGGGGCTGGTTGGTGCGATTACTATTTCTGTCTCTCAATCTGGCGATTGCTTGTAGTCGGGAGTTGTTGGCGAGTTGGAAAGCTGCACAGCTGGGCCAGGATGCTTCGTGGTTTTGTGAGCAGTTGGTACACGTTATAAGGGTGCTGGTGCAAAAGACGGTGTCGTGTGATTCTGCGCATTTGCCGCAGACCCATTTCCTGGAACAATGATTCTTGGTGTGCCCAAATTGTTGGCACCTGTTGCAGCGGGGAATCCTGTTATTATTTTTGTAGGAGTCAATCCTAATACTATAGTATAACACATATTTGATAGTTTACTTTATTGACGGTATCACGTCCTTGTCCGTGTCACATACGTATAGTCCTAGGTGTCTTATGGTTTTGTCTTGTTCCATTTTCTGCATTTCTGACAGATGGTATATGGGAAAGCTGTATGTGTCGCGTATGTCAGTCAGTAGGTCCTATGTATTTAAGTTCGGGGGTAATCCTTTGATAACGAACTTTTCTCTAGGAGTAGCTATTGCACGGTGATAGAAGTAGGTAGGCTGGTCAGAGACGTAAAGTTTCCGAATGTTGCTGTCCTGTTTAATAAACTCGAGCCTTTGTCCCACTTTATAGTGGGCGGTCATTGTCTTTGGTTGTATAATCAATTGGGCCTTGTTACAACGTGCGTCAATGCTGTTTTTGGTCCATTCATTTAGGTCTTTCACAAGGGTCTTACAGTCTATGATCTTGTTGAGGTCCAGGTGGTAGGCTCTGATTCGGGGTTTTAATCCGGAAGTCAGTCTGATGGGGTTTTTAGTGTCATGTGCGTAATCTCTGTTGTCATCATGGTTGTTTGTTGTACCGGAAGGTCCTGGTCCTGCTGTCTGTCCTTGGTCCTGAAGCACTGAGAAGCGATTATTCATGGAAATAATAGGAGGTAGTGATAGAAGGGGAGTGCGCGCGAATTTTGCAGGGAATTCGTAGGTTTTGCCATCCTCTCCTAGAATCTTGCTGCCGGGTTGTCCAGCCTTGGGCGTGGGTTTGCCCTTGTCTTTGCCTCGCGGCTCCGCGGGGTACTCGTCCACTACTTCCATGTCACTGTCTGACATACCGCGGGCATCATGTAGTAGTTTTGTCCTTTTTTGATCCCTCGTGTTGGTGAGATCATTCTTTCGCCGGTCGTCGTGCATTATTTGTTGTCTGATGATGGCTGGCCTTATCGGCAAGTGACTTTTGGCCAATGGTTCCATTTTTGCCGGCTGCTGCTGCAGCCGCGCGGCGTTTGTCCTCCACCAGAAGTGTAGTCTCTTAAGCCAGTCGGGTTCGTAACTCTCACACGTGGCTGGTTGTAGGTTCACTGATAGTCTTGGCCTAGTCAGGCGAGAGGTGCCGTTGTCGATCACGGTTCAGTTGTCCGTTAGTCCCAGGGGCGTTGTCAAGTGCCGGGAGAAAATCCAGCCGCGAAGCTGACATGCCGGGTGCCGGGTCATAGTATCCGAAAAGAGCCAGGTGTCAGAAGTCCGTGAAGAGAAGCCAGGGATGAATCCGGGTGATCGAAGTCCGTGAAGAGAAGCCAGGGATGAATCCGGGTGATCGAAGTCCGTGAAAAGAAGCCAGGGATGAATCCGGGTGATCAAAGTCCGTGAAGAGAAGCCAGGGATGAAGCCGGGTGATCGAAGTCCGTGAAGAGAAGCCAGGGATGAACCCGGGTGATCGAAGTCCGTGAAGAGAAGCCAGGGATGAACCCGGGTGATCGAAGTCCGTGAAGAGAAGCCAGGGATGAACTCGGGTGATCGAAGTCCGTGAAGAGAAGCCAGGGATGAACCCGGGTGATCGAAGTCCGTGAAGAGAAGCCAGGGATGAAGCCGGGTGTCCGAAGTCCGTGAAGAGAAGCCAGGGATGAAGCCGGGTGTCGAAGTCCGTGAAGAAAGCCAGGGATGAAGCCGAGTGTCCGAAGTCCGTGTAGAGAAGCCAGAGATGAAGCCGGGTGCCCGAAGTCAATGAAGAAAAGCCAGGGATGAATCCGACTGTCCGAAGTCCGTGAAGAGAAGCCGAGGATGAATCCGGGTGTCGAAGTCCGTGAAGAAAGCCAGGGATGAATCCTGGTGGCCGAAGTCCGTGAAGCCAGGTATGAATCCGGGTGTCAGAAGTCGTGAAGCCAGGGATGAAGCCGGGTGTCCGAAGTCCGTGAGGAGAAGCCAGGGATGAAGCCGGGTGTCCGAAGTCCGTGAAGAGAAGCCAGAGATGAAGCCGGGTGTCCGAAGTCCGTGAAGAGAAGCCAGAGATGAAGCCGGGTGTCCGAAGTCCGTGAAGAGAAACCAGGGATGAATCCGGGTGCCCGAAGTCCGTGAGGAGAAGCCAGAGATGAAGCCGGGTGTCCGAAGTCCGTGAAGAGAAGCCAGGGATGCAGCCGGGTGTCCGAAGTCCGTGAAGAGAAGCCAGGGATGAAGCCGGGTGTCCGAAGTCCGTGAAGAGAAGCCAGGGACGAAGCCGGGGAGCCTAACGCTTTTCTCTTCCTTGTCAATAGCTTCAAATGCGTTACGGACGGCCGTTAACGCACTGATAAAGAAAAAAAATTTGATATGATTGTTATATAAAACAACTAAAAAATCCATTATTCATAAATAAATAATTTATAAATATATTTTTGAATTTCTTTTAGGGAGGGATTTCTATAGCAGAGGCTCCGCCTTACAGCCTTTAATGACGAGCCGCGCCTGCCAGAGCGATTTTTCTAAGGATGAGCCAAAGTGACAGCTAGTGCTGGCAACGTAACTGAAGGTTCTGTGTTTCTGTGGTCGTCGTGCCCTTGAGCCCATTAGACTCCCTTCCCGCATTCGTTCGTTTGCAGTTGGCTAACTTGTAAATGTCTTCGACACTTCCTTCTGTGGTGTCCTTGTCCGACAAAAATATAGTGCACCGCGAGAAATAATTGAAATTAGGAAGTGCAGTGTTATGTGCTCTTCTGTAAAAATTCTTTTTTCTATTAACATTACATTGAATTTACTTTTTGTGTGATAAATATTATGTTTATTTTAAAACCGAGACTTGAAAGCGAGATGCGTACCGATGCACGTGGTTCCGGTCTTTGTACTGTTGTGTGGCGAACTCTGATTGAGAGCTTTCTATTTACATTCGAGGCAGTTTTCTTCTACTGATTGTGAGAGCATGTTAAGAGATTTTCCACATACGTAATTAAATTTAAATATTTCCCGAACTCGCGTACGTGCATATATTTAAGCGAAACTCTTAGACATCTGCATAGGGATGTTTTTCCAGGAGCCATTAGCACTTTACGAAGGGGTGTGGCTGAACAGCTGGCGCGGCCATAAATATGTCAACAAACTAGAAAACCATAAAAATGTACTAGCCATAAACTTACTAGACAATAATTTAGAAGTCAAAAGACTGAAAAAGTTCAAACCATTGGATTTGCCAAATAGATTTTAAAATGACAATAGTGATAATACTGTAATGAAATCAACACCAAATGTTTTGTCAACATTACAAATGTGTAATATGATAAAGGAAGATCACCAGTGGGTGACCTTTCCATGCAAGTTTATAATTTCTAACAGCATATTTACTTATTGTTCTTGTTTTTGAACAATTTGTAAATTTACAGATTTAAATTTTAAAAAATCTTTGAAATACATGTGATGTTCACTTGTTTTCGCGAACTGTCACTTTGGCTCATCCTTAGGAAAATCGTTCTGTACCGACGGTGTAACAGCGCTGAGTGTGTCGCGCGCTGCGCGTGCTGTGCCGCAGCCGACGGCGTGGGCGTGCGTGGGCGGGAGCCTGCTGGCGGTGGGCGGGGCGCAGGCGCTGTTCGGCGCCCGGGACGCGCTCTTCCTCACCGCGCGCGCCTTCGTCACGGGCACGCTCGCCCCCGCGCACGCGCACGCGCCCGCGCGCCTGCCGCCGCGCGCCGCCGGCCTCGCGCTCGCCACGGCCGCGCTGGGCGTCGTGGTGCTCACCGCCTTCCAGGTGCGCGACGCCGCGCTCTGCATTGCATAAGGGTGGCTCAAGTGTCGGACGGCCTGCTCCGGGTGGAGCTCTTCCGTTTTGTGGTTTTCGTTGTGGTTTTTTGAGTTTTTCGCGGGCGCACTTATGATTGTCTCATTTTTGGGCGCCCGCGGGGTTTTGTTCGGAATTCACTTTTGTGATCACTTGTTATTTACTAGAGGTCTGCATTCTCCGCGATTTTGACCGACCAGCGCTCGCCCGGCCCTCTTCTCTCGACTACACGCGCTCGAGCGTCCTTCGCAGCCGGTTGGAGACTCCCGGTCGCAGGGTTCCCGGGCGAGACTCGAGCCGGTTGTACATAACCGAAAATGGCGATCTGCACCTCGCAAGACTCGGTCGGCACGTCGGAGTAAATATCGAATGCTACGTTCCAGGAAAAGGAAGGGGTATAAATTGGTTTTTTAAATTAACGACCAGTAATTTTCATTTTTCAAAATTTAATTTATAAATAAAATGTAAATGAATTTAAATATAATAAAATATTAAATAACTAAAAAATTCGTCTTCCCGACGTACTGAAGAACCTAGAGTTCTACTGCAGTTCTACCTGTGAATTCAAAGAAATAATATTCACGTTATCGAGTTAAATTCCGTTCTTTGTTATGACTAGACATCGGATGTTTAGAAAATTACATGTTTTATTCTAATGAACATTTGTAAATGTTTTTGCCGTAAATGCAAGAATTATGAAAAATTAACAGTTCTAACGAATATTCATTTTGTTTATTTTCACGTAATTGTATTTTAAGGCATACTTAATTTTCTAAGCTTTTTCTTGAAATTTAATTATATTTTCTTACAGCCTTGTTTAAAAGTTTGCGTTTAAGCCATGTTGACTTTTCCTAATCCTAGTCGTTCAGTATCAAATCTCCATTTTTTGTCTAGTTCTACACCGAGGATGTTATTTGTGTTTGAATTTCATATTCTACATCTTAAGAGACCAAGAGCTTGCCTTTTTCTCTCTTAGACAATTAGAACATTCATTTTTGTCATTTCTAGTAGTATACTAAATTACAATATTTGGTATTTTTCTATTGCTCAGGTATGTTATAAAATCATTAATTTCCCTCTATTTTTTGGTGTAAATACAAATGTTCTGTTAAATTTAGATACAAGGGCAATGAAATATGTTAGTGCCTTTCCCTTTCACTTTTGTATTTTTGTTGTCTTTTTCCTATTTATTTTTTCATTTTTGTGCTTTTCAGTTTTGTAAAATGCAGGTTTTAGTTTACCATCCGATACCTAGTAATAACATATGTGTGGAATACTTACAAAATTATGATGAATCAGTAAGATATCATCCACCTTATCTGACTCCAAGCAGGATCTTTTGCTTGACAACAAGTGCCCAGCAAGGCTAAAATTTCTTTCGCTGGCAGCACTAGTAGCAGGAATACAAAGAACTCTTCTGGCGACAACTGATAGTTTCGGAAAAGCCTCTGCGTGTTTTTTCCACCACTTCAAAATTTCCCCTTCGGCAGAATGGCATTCAGATTTAGTGAGCAAAAGGTATCTATGTAGCTCATCATGAAGGACTTGCCCATCTTCTTCGTCCTCATCCGAACTCCAGTTCAATTTGGACTTCTTAACGGGTTGTTCACTGTTTACTTCACTGTGTTCTGAAAATGTAAGGAAAACATTGGTACTGAATTCTTGTCCCCTTACAATTTGCCCAAGGCTTAGTGAGAAAAGAGTGATTACAGCGAAACTATTTACAGAAAATTCCAATATATTCAGCAAAACTTTATCAAAATGACATGTGGAAATTTAATACTGCTAACTGAAAAGACTCTCAAAACAGCTGTTGCTACTTTAAGTTACTGATGGCAGAAACCGCACCGTTCCGGTGCTAAAAGTACTGCAGAAGTAGGTGTCAGGTAATAATCGTTCTAAATATTCGTAATATTCATTCTAAGAAGTTGCAGAAGGACACAAATACTTAGTAATTCATTTGTTTGCTAATTTATTTCTAAACAATAAATTAATAAAAAATAACCAATTTATTTCAGTGAAGTAAGCTTACCATTAACTGCCACTTCTGAGCACAATCTCCGAACTTCAGTATAAGCGACTTGCTTTTCTTCAGATGTCA